>OY856410.1:1296659803-1296664803 GCA_963693085.1 Alisma plantago-aquatica | reverse complement strand
GACTAAATAGGATCATCCTCTGTGGCTCCATTAAGCCTTCTATCAGATACGACGGGTACATCAGATTGAACGGAAAAAACTGTCCAATCGGGACACACTTCATCCAATTGATAATATATTATTTAAACGCAGACTGGATGGCACCAACTGTTCATTAAGGTGAAGCACATAATTCAAATGATAATATATTGTTTATTTGGGTGTACCATAAATTTGGAGATTTATTTCCCTGTTATGTATGAGCTATCCAGAAACTGTATATAGTTATAGCGGCCAATGTCGTATACCACTGAGATTGATGATATAATACAACTACGTAAGATATAATTTCATCCAATCAAAGCACTGGTACAAGATACTAAGACAATAGTTTACCATTCATCCATTAAAAAGAAGTCTTACAGTGAAGTTTAATAAAAGAAGAAAAACAACTCAACTACAGGATAAGCTCTCAGCTTAGGTGATATCCAAAATCCATAGGAACATCCCACGTTGCCAATAGTAGAGCATAAACTAGAACTGAAGACACAACAAAAAACTCTTAAAAAAATACAGCAACAACACTCCTTTATGGAAGTAGGCTTAGTGTTCTTGACACCAAATAAATCATTCTTCTGAATACTCTTGATCATACCACGAACAATTGTCCGAGTCCTATCATGGACAACAAATAAACCTAATGAGGGGACTCAAAGGTGGTCTTCGCTACCAGACGATTGGAAAGAATCATCTTCACCATTCGACATCACCGTTCTTCAAAAACTAAGGCTCATTGTCAAGCTCTTTATCATAGCACCTTCCCATCTGGTGTGGAAGCTTCCTCAGCTGGGTCATCCTTGGAGTCTTAAGGCAACAACTCTATCCTTGAAGCCCTTGACTTGGAGTACATGGTGGTGGTAGCATCCATCCATTAGATGGTAATGTAGATGGCATGTCAATACAATATCATGAATGAGCTTATGAACCATAAAAAATCAATGGAACAAGTATGTAATGAATCGTCACTAGTGAAAAGCAGTCAAAATCTATTCAGAAGAGACATGCAAAGGCAATAGTGACACCCTGGGTAAACACCACATATGCAACTATAAAGGATTCTACGCCTTAAGAATTAATTCAATGTCAACACAATTTAGAAGCTTAAATTTGTGGAAATCACATCTCCAATAGTCTGAATTCTGTTATAGCTTATAGGAAATATCTCCCATTTTGTTAATAAACAACAATAATAGCAACTCCTTGGTTAAATGATTTATAAGAGCTTAAGATAGATTATGTGGTATCAATACTCAATTCAGGAGTGGTTGAATTCAACTAAGTAATTCAACCACTCCTGAATTGAGTATAGATACCACATAATCTATCTTAAGCTCTTATAAATCATTTAGCCTCTAAAATTGTTTTCGTGTACCATCACAATCTCCAATTGTCAATTGAAACACAAAGTCCCACTTAAGTATTCTTAATTGATATTCAATGAACATAGCATGGCTACTTTTTTTTATCTTTAGTATGGCCTAGACAATAACCAAAGTAATCAAAGAACACGCTGAAACAATAGCCAAATAAAGCAAGCAACTTAGATTTTGTAAAATTGCATATGATTTGTAATTTAATTCTTACCATCAGGAGTATTTATAACTGCAATATGTGATACTCTACTTGAGTTTATATTTCACTTCCATAATCAAGAGAACGATGAAATTATGCTTACCAACGGTGGGATGGATGTCATTCAAAAGTAGTTGTGAAAGACTATTGTTGTGTAAATGAAGTTTAGAGAATGAGTTAGTAGTGGAACATGCATATATAAATGACATACAATATGTATTATGTTAACATTTTAGTTCAACATCAACATTAACTTGCTAATACCTTTGGCACTAAAGAATATGAAAAAAAATGCATATACCCAAATCTACCGAATGTTGTAAAGAATTCAATAAATATAAGGCAATGCTCCACTAAGATGTTAATAGTTGTACATGGTTTCTTCTACCAAATTGTTGCTACCACCATGAAGTCATGGTCCAATTACATGGCCAGAAATTTGTTAAAATGGAACTTGCATTCTTGTCAATTGAAACACAAAGTTCCAAGTATTCTTAATTGATATTCAATGAACATCGCATGGCTACTTTTTTATCTTTCGGATGGCCTAGACAATAACCAAAGTAATCAAATAACACGCTCAAACAATAGCCAAATAAAGCAAGCAACTTAGATTTTGTAACATTGCATATGATTTGTAGTTTAATTATTACAATCGGGAGTATTTATAACCACAATATGTGATATTCTACTGAAGTTTATATTTCACTTCCTTAATCTAGAGACTGATGAAATTAAGCTTACCAGCGGTGGGATGAATGTCATCCAAAAGTAGCTGTGAAGGCCTATTGTTGTGTAAATGAAGTTTGGAAAATGAGTTAGTAGTGGAACATGCATTTATAAATGGCATACAATATGTATTATGTTGACATTTTAGTTCAACATCAACATTAACTTGCTAATACCTTTGGCACTAAAGAATATGAAAAAAATGCATATACCAAAATCTGCCGAATGTTGTAGAGAATTCAATAAATATAAGGCAATGCTCCACTAAGATGTTAATAGTTGTACATGGTTTCTTCTACCAAATTGTTGCTACCACCATGAAGTCATGGTCCAATTACCTGGTCAGAAATTTGTTAAAATGGAACTTGCACTCTTATCCTATATGTTCCTAAAAATAAGATATAACCTCATAATTGCAAAACACATCAATAAAAAGTCTTTTTTATTAATTTTTATGGTGGTTAGGATCTGGCCCAAGATGAAATTTCATTTTGTACCTTCATGTGTTGAAGATTCAAGAACTACATCCTTTGATTTCCTTTCTATTCATCAAGGGTCAAAGCATGTATATTAGTATTTAAATGGTGCTTATTTATACCTATTGAAGTGATCAACAACATTCCTGAAACCATGTTTTCTCTAACCTTAACCTAGTGTCATTGACAGATAAGGATTTTCATTTATTTAGCAAGACATGTTCTAGGAATCTATCAATCCTATTTCAATTGCAATTTCCTATAGCCACTACAATTTTATACCACTTCATCTCTGATAATCTAAGTTCAGTTATTAATTGATTTTCACCCTAGTCATCGTCACCCCATTAGAAAACCTTAGACAACTTCCCAATATCCTAAATAACATCCATAATGATAGAAAGAGTGGAGATCTAGAAAAAATGTTAGGCAAATTGAGTGGATAGGACATGTTCCACTGAACCAGAATGCACATTAGCTTTTCCTTCACCTTATGAATTAGAAAAGTAGCCCAGGCGGCCGCTTAAGCGACCAAGGGCCCTAGACTCTAATTCGGGCCTAAAGTGGCTGTCAGGAAGTGGGCAATTAAACGTCCACTTTTGGACCGCTTAGCCCGCTTTATCACCCGCCTGGATTGGCCTTTTGAGTGCCTACCTAGATTGGCCTTTTGAGCGGCCTCCTGAAGCCACCTAATTAAAAATGGCTCCTAGGGATCAATTACTTGGACCAATCTAACCTGGCCCACTAACTCAGAAGACATCCCAGTACCCACTTACCCTTATACCTCCTATAGTCGTGTGTTGGAGAAATAGTGCAATCGACTATTACGACTACAACCAATCCTCCCCCAACACTCTCCACACTTCTTCTTGATGAAAGATTCCTTTTGGAATCTTGTTCAAGGCCCCTAATGTGCCAAAATAAACAATATTGAACGGATACCATTGTGTTACCCTTCAAATGTTGAAAAGGTTATGATGACATAGTGTTGTATTTGTTGTTGCAACTGGAAGGGGACCTCACTGAGGGGTAGCATGTGCGTCAACACGCCCCCATGTTCTCTCCCATGTTCACTCCCTTTGCATAGAGCATGCATTGCTTCCCTTAGCGGTTATGCCATTGGTCTCCTTTGTTAGTTGGCACATCCAACCCGCATGTCCCTCCCTGGATCGTGGCCTTGCTAGCGTGGCTTTGTTGAGGTCCCGAGCCGTGGAAGTAGCTGCAAACTCTGTCCTGCGTCCCCTCAGTCTCAACCGCGTAGCACCCACATTCATAGCGTCGTGGCGCTTCCGTCGGTCATGCACCACTCTCCTCTATTGGCGCCTCGATCATTTGGCTTTGACTCGGCCATGAGTCAAGGTCTGAGCTAGCTTCAAGCTAGCTTCTGGGTTGGTTGTGTGTCAAGTCCCATCCTTGCGCTACCACGTTGGTGGTTGAGATGATGACAAGCTGACCTAACAAGAGTTGAAATGATCTGAGTTCACTCCCTTAGACTTGAGCTGATCTGAGATGGATGCAACTCCCTGCGAGCTATGTCGAGCTTCCCCCGAGCTGGCCTTAGTTAAATCTTGCATGCTTTTAGACTTGGGAGCTTGAAGGGGTCACAAGCCCTCCCCCACTAAAAATGTCACTGCCCCGGTGGCAGGGACTCCACTTTGAGTCTTACACATATTCTCCATAGTGCCAAACTCAGTAGAGTCTTCATTTCAGATGTGTCCATCACATTGTCGATGACGTAAGTCCTCCATTCTGTGACGTATCTAACCAGTGACGCTAAAATCTAATGGAGGACTATATCTGAGGACAAGTTGTGACCGAGAATCGACTGTCAGGGAGCATTTTCCAAGGAGATTCAGAAGACGTTTCTCCCTACCAACACTGCCTAGACCACTAGGGATGCGATCAGACACCTCAAGCAAACTGATACGGTGCATGAGTATTTTAAGGCCTTTTCGTTCTTATTGTTGGACGTTAAGGATATCTTGAAGGCCGAAGAGCTCTATAACTTAACATAGCGGCTCAAGGATTGGGCTCAGTTGGAGATTCAAGAGACGTTTCTCCCTACCAACACTGCCTAGACCACTAGGGATGCGATCAGGCGCCTCAAGCAAACTGATACGGTGCATGAGTATGTTAAGGCCTTTTCGTCCTTATTGTTGGATGTTAAGGATATGTTGAAGGTCG
>OY856410.1:1296429803-1296657303 GCA_963693085.1 Alisma plantago-aquatica | reverse complement strand
ATTGGGCTATTGCTATTCCACTCATGTATTTTGTCTAGAGTTGCAAAAGTTCCATGTAGAATTTTGAATACACATGCGGTCCATTTAGGAACTTGCTTACATACCCAGATCCTGGTCATTGTCTCGTCTTTGTCCGCCCTCATCCTAGTAATCTCCCACATATCAGCCTTAGGATTTAACATGTGCCATTCTCCATCATGTCTCAGGATTTGTTACAACCTATGCTCCATAGTGCATCTTTGACTTGTTTCTCAGTGACCTCCCTAGTGAGAATGTTATTGTGGGAGCTAGAAAGTTTGAACTTCCAATCTATGTCCTCCTCCTCAATTATGTCTTCAAGATTTTTGTTGTAAAGGTCATTATAGAACTGCACAACATGGTCCTCAATGCCATCCTGTTTGTTAACCACATGCCCGTCTTTGTCAATCAGCTCACATATGATATTAGAAGCCTCCCTTCTTCTCACTGCCATGTGGTAGAGTTTGGTATTTATGTCCCCATCTTTTAGCCACTTCTCCCTACTTCTTTGCCAGTAGAATTTCTCCTCAGCCTTTTTCAAATCAGCAAGCATCATTCTTAACTCACAGTCCTTCTTTATTAAGTCCCCATTGAGTAGATCCTCCATAAGAAGTTTTCTAATCTCACTACACTCCCTTTTGGTAGTTATGACCATATTAGGAATATTTACCTTCTCCTTTGCCCATTTTTTTAATATTATTTTCAACAATGACAACTTCTTTGCAAAGACAAACATAGGATTCCCATGGATGTGTGTACCCCATACCTCCTTCATAATATCATCAAAACCCTTCCAATCTGCCCAGTAGTTAAGAAATAAGAAAGGTCCTCACTACTACAGAAATAGCTTATAAAGTCACTTTTCAAGGTGTCGGTTGTATACATAAACGGACACCTAAACTCTACAGTGTCGGTTTATAACATAAACTGACATACAATCTGTGATGGTCGACCAGACACGGGTACCACTTTTATTAAGTGTCGGTTAATTAATAAAAAACTGACACCAAAAATCAACCGCCAAAACCAAAATTCCAGCGGAAAAATTACCTCCAAAATTTCACATATGGCGTCGGTTTATAAATGAATAACCGACGACCAAAGATTATTCGTGGGACAGGAATAGTTGTCGGTTGTCTTTTAGTTAAAAACCGACGACTATAATCTAGTATAGGCATCAGTTGTTGGAAAAGAACTGACACTGTTGGTTTAGTTGTCAGTTATTTTGAATAACCGACGCTTATCGTCAACTTAATATCTCACCAGCACGAGCGACTCTTCCCCCTTTCCCAGTTTCATTCCCAATTTCAGTTAGGTCCGGAGATTTCTTGCACGCCCCCGCCGGTCGTTGCTCCTCCGCCACCGCTGCCGTGCTCCTGCTCCTGCCCTCGCCGCTGCTCCGTGCTCACCGGCGGCCGTGCTCCTGCTCCTGCTCCTGCCCTCTGTGCTCACCGGCGACCGTCCATGCTCCTACTTCGTGCCCTCGCCGCTGCTCCGTGCCCTCGCCGTCGCTGCTCCGTGTCCTCGCCGGCGCTTCTCCTCTCTTTTCCGCCGCCTACACCGGTGGTTGCTGTGCTCCGACCGCTGCTCTCCTCTTCCCTCAAGGTATGCCTGCCCACCCTGCCTTCTTCCTTCTTCCTCTGCTCCGGCGGCTGCTTGGCTGCTGGGCGTTTTTATTTTATTTAAAAAGTTATTTACTTATTTGTGTTTAGGGTTTAGGTACTGATTTTGTGCTTCTACTGAGTTGAATCCTCTATTGTCTATACAATACATGTAATTTTGATCAAGTGATGACATGTAAATGTGGAAATAAGTTAGTAAGGTATCAATGATAAGTCTGCTGTAATGTGATGCAAAATAGTTATTGTATCATGCATATCTTAATACTTTTTTGTTTTATAGTTGTATAGGGTGTTTTATGTGTGACAAGTCTATTGTTTTATAGTTGTGCATACCTGCGAGTTATCAGGAACACCTAAATGAATGTCTAACACCTAAATGAATATCTAGTTGTGTATTTTCCTAGTATCGTGAAAGATTCTCAATCGTGTGTATCACATGGGATTCTTATCTCAACACAATGGACTGCAATATATGCATCTAATGCCTTAAATGGAAGACTCGAATGTTATAAAATCCCATCAAAGTAGGTAGAAACAACGTATATATATTCAGATCTTAATAATTCCATTAAGTGCACATTATCTTACTCAGGAAAAGTATGTGTATAATGTAGGATTAGTTCCATATAATGGTCCTATTTTAGTAAGCACCTAGAAACCCATCCAAGATTTACTCATTAGGAGTAAATCTTGGATAGTCCCCGGTTTGGGACTATTCTTGAACACCTAATCTCACTTAGGATGTAAGTGTATAATGTGTATTGGGTTTTCGAGAAAATTTCGGTAGCATTTCCTCGTTTGTTCTCTAAGTACATATATAGACTTCTTTTCAAGCTATCATGTCTACCACAATAAAGTTGGTTATGACAAGCAATAAAAGGTTAACTGATGTTATACAACTTTTTCTGAAAATATATAACATCGTTATATGTACTTACACTTTGTTAATACTAATATTGTGCAGTCTCTGTCCACCCATAACAGTCACTATGAACTGGGCCTCTATGTCAATGTTAACGTTCCCTATTGAAGAACAATTGGACATCATCCTAGATGATCGTTCCTTAAACCAATTGGTCATACCCAAACATTGGCGTTTTCTAAAAGGAAGACACTACATGCCTGGTAAAGTGACCATAACTTTTGGCAATTATTCACATGTTATCGAGGTTGAGTATGATTTGGCGGGAAATCTTGTATCAAAATCCAGTTGGCGTGATTGGATTGGAGAGATGGATGTTGTAACATCCCTAACCTGGGATATGAGTTAACCCTAGGTGTTTTGCCTAAATATGTAATTAAATCTTTGTGATTAACTCTGAGCATGTAATTAAGTTTCTCAGAAACGTATATTTCAGTATTTGCCCCTTTTTATTTAAAGTTGTAGCATTGTTATGATATACAGGGACCTATGTGCAATTTACCCAGTTGAAAGGGTTAGCTTGCAATTTGCACATGATGAGATGTTCCTCTGATGTTGAGACATCATGAGAATCTCTTTGGCAAAGTTTGAGGGAATTCCCAAGCTAAAGCACCAAGGTGCAGCTGTGGAAGCAATCCCAGGGCTTGAAACCCTAATTTGGGGTAAAATGCAATTTACCCAAATGATGGGATGCAATTTGTAAAGAATGTCATCTAATGTATCTTTTTAGACTCTTGCCATCATTTAGAGAAGAAATGATGAGGAATTCACCTCAATTGAGTTATCAAGTTAAGAAATAGGCTTTGTGATCGAATAATCAGGGTATATGTGTAATATCCCTTTAAGTATGAACTTTATTATTAGATTGTTCTTCCTTGCCTTCTTTTCTATAACATTAAGATAAGGTTTGTCCTTAGAATAAAGAGGAAGGGACGAGCAAGTAATAAAGGAAGGACTTAGTTGGAATTAAGGGAAACTTATGAACTAATGTTGAAAATCCTACCCCATGTATATAAGCCCTCCTTCCCTTAGTTGTAAGGGAACTTAACCTTCGTTCCCTTACTGTTTCATTTCACCAAAGACGACCAAGGACTTCCTTGGAGCTAAGGAGGACGAACAAGGGGTGCAAGGTAGGTTTAAACCCCTCTTCTTGCCTAATTCCATGGTTAGAATTCGAATTCAAGGTCATCTTCATGGCTAATTCTCGAAACCCTATCTTTCTAGCCGTCTCTTTTCATCCTTCCTTGGAGTTTTCACCTTGGCCAACCTGTGGGAACTCAAGGACGCCATTAGAGCTTGGAGCTCAAGAAGCAAGCTTTAGGCGGGTTTTATAACTCTAAACCCATGCTTTACTATGTGCATCTTTGTATGCGTTTTAATGATAGCTCTTAGTATTTCCCTACTTTTCCCTGCTATTTTGCAAGCAAACCCGTGGGATATCTGTACTGTTCTTGAGCTAGAAGATGAAGGCGTGATTTCCAAGAAAAACCCACCGCTTTTCTTTTCCTTAAACGGTCCTAACAGTTTGCTCTCACGGACTCAAGACCGCGAGGTGAGCAAACGGTCTCGAGACCGTGAGAGGGATCGCGGTCTCAAGACCGTTTGGCCCCATTGACCGAGCGTGGACCGTATAAGAAACCTGTTCCTAATTATATAGGCTAATTACCCTCAAAATTTGGGAGACTAACTCCAAAGGGATCGGGAGATATGACCTTTTTAAGTCACAACTTTAAATGAATTAACTGATGATTTTCAAACGGTCTGAAATTGCCTTTTTGGGCAAACGGTCTCAAGACCGTGAAAGGTCGTTGACTAAGCGTTGACCCCATGATATTACTGTTCAAAATTATGTTAATTAACAACTCACCAAGTTTTATGGTCTAATTCCAAACGGGCTAAGAGTTGAAGGGTGAATACTAGGGCTAACCCTAGATAAAATCAGTACTGAAATTATGGTGACCTAATTAGGGTTTTTAGGGTTGATTGACCTAAACGGTCTCAAGACCGTTTGGGGGTCACCAAACGGTCTCAAGACCGTGAGGGCAATCAACCAAGACCGTTTGAAGGTCTAGGGTTGAGTGATTTGACCAATTGAGGACCTAATTGCAAATAAGTTACCAATTTAATCAAAATTCTGTTTTGTGGTTCAATCATGGTTCAACCCCTATCAAATCACCTTAGACTTTGATGAAATCTTGGGCAAACGGTCTCAAGACCATGTGGGGTCCACCCATATGATCTCAAGACCGTTTAAGCCAAGTTTGGGCCCAATTGGAGCTCAATTGAAGGGTTCAACTTTGTGTTGATGCACACTGTTGAGTGTTGATGGGTGAACATTGATAGACCCTAATTGAATCGATTTCAACTATAATTGGTTAACCATTATGGGTCAATTGAATGACCAAGTGATCAAGCATAACCTTAATTGACTAAACCCATAAGTGGTCAACATAGCTTTGACCATTTGAGGGCTTCAACATGGGTTGACATTATCGGTTGCATCTTTGAGCCCTGTTGAAGGACCAAGCGGCTGAGACCATGAGGGGGCTCACGGTCTCAAGACCATGAGGGGGCTCACGGTCTCAAGACCATGAAGAGGCTCACGGTCTTGAAGCCTAAGGGGGCTCACGGTCTTGGAGCTAGAAAGGGGCTCACGGACTTGGAGGGTCAAAGTGGGCAAACGGTCAACACTTTCAACCGATCTCAATTCAATTAATGATTAATGATTGGAACTAATCAATGTGACTCATGGTTGACCACATTCAATCATTTGATGGTTCAATGTTGCCCAAATCAAATACTAATGATAATCTAAGATAGTAAGGGGTTATTTGACTAAGGTTTTTGACCAGGATGATGATCAATGGGGTGAATTACCAAAATACCCCTGAAGGGTCAATTAAGTTATACCTTGCTCAATTCAAACCCTAATTACATGAGAATGATGTTTTTAGTCATCATGACTCTATCCAACTTGATCTAGTGTAATGTTACCATCAACCATTAGTATGATGAAAGAGAGAGTACTCTAGAGAAGAGAAAGTAACCTAGAGAGAGAAAGTAACTCTAATCACATAATGATGATGTTTTTGGCTATGTTAGCCTATGATGACTCAACCCAACATGTTTTAGAGTGATGTTGACATCACCTACCCTTATGATGAGAGAGAAAGTACTTCTAGAGAGAGAAAGTACTTCTAGAGAGAGAGAGTACCCTTTTTAAGTAGAAACTCAACTAAAGCACCTCCAATACACAGAAATGAGCATAATTAGGGTATGATCCACCTGTGTGAAATCATAGAAACCCTAATTATGATAAATGATGAACCTTTAACTAATCCAAGAGCATCAATGAAGATGTTACTCATACATGATGATGTTATGAGTTTAATTCACCTTGATGTGAATAGTAAACCCTAATTCAAGGGTAATGGCATGCTTTTGAGCAATAAACTCTATTTGAATAGAAGTAAAGATTTAACTCTTATGACAAAAGTAGGAAGTACATTCCTTATTGTTGTATTACCTTTATCAGATGTATTAACCATGCATGTTCTGATATGAAGGTAATCATATCCAGGTATGGACGTTGATGTTATATTCATTAAAGGCATGTTGTTAGCCTTATGAATAAGTAATGTAATCTGATGCCTTGCCAGTGGCATCCTATGCTGGTACTGGGCTATGAGAGCCATGAATACCATCAAGGTCATGCCTTAGAGATGACTTGTGATGAGGATAATGAGAAATGATGATTGATATAAGTTAGGCGTGTTACATTTAGTATTCTTCTTTTATAGCTGCTATGCTACTGTTATTGTTTGAAGAACAATGTATGCTGTTAAAGAATACTGAATGTACCTAACTAATCAAGTATAATGTAGAGCCCTGATCATAGATCCATCATTGTCAGAAATTAAGTGATGGTGAAACAGGTTTTCCTCAGGGAACTCCTGGAGCACATACTCTTGAGTATGTGGGGTACATGGATGTGTAGAACCTTACATCCTAGTGTAGGAA
This sequence comes from Alisma plantago-aquatica, assembly GCA_963693085.1. Classification (NCBI taxonomy): domain Eukaryota; kingdom Viridiplantae; phylum Streptophyta; class Magnoliopsida; order Alismatales; family Alismataceae; genus Alisma; species Alisma plantago-aquatica. The sequence continues at coordinate 1,296,650,721 of OY856410.1, read as the reverse complement.
AGTGATGTAGATGTGTAATCCATCCATCCTTCACTATAGTTTCATACCGTATCAGTGGTAGGTAAACATGAAACCTCCTGATGACGAAGAAAGCACAGATATCCGTATCAGTGGTAGGTAAATATGAAACCTCCTGATGACGAAGAGAGTACAGAACGCCACTGTGACTCTAGAATAGCGAAGGACCAGTTTACCCTGGTGAGCTATAGTAGTAGAGACATGAGATGTCCTACAAGTGATCCTCTTACTGACTGAGGAAGGTGAAGGTCATGAGAATCCGGCTCTCTTAATGACCTATGTATGATACTGATGCGGCTTCTCAGCAATCAGTTGGAGTATGAGTGGTAAGCCTCATCTCCACAGGGCATAATGTTGTTTGTAAAACATAATCAACCATGTAGTATAACTTGTTAGAGATGACTCCAAGTTAGTTGGTTGATGTTACATTGCAATAATGTTGATATTCTCCATATCTCCTAAATTGTAGAGATCTTGTTATAACTGCAACTGTTATAGAATGCTTTGAAGGCTTTACTGTTTAAAATAATCTTTGATGTGATAATAAAGCTTCTGGCGAAGAGTTATAACTCTCGCTGGGACAATTATGTATAATTGTCTCACCCCGTAGACTTCAACTTTTTAGGTGGACGTCGGAGACGAAGAAACCAGCCTACAGGTGATCAGTCTCAGCAGCAGCAGCACCAGGGGCAGCAGTAATCTCAGGTGGAGATTTGTCCTGCCATGTGGTGTAGTTAGAGTCAGTCCTATGTGTCCTCTGTACTCTCAGGTCTTGGAGTCTTGTGTTATGTGATCTTGAGATTTTGTATCTTGATGTATATAATTACTCAAGAAGTAATTATCCTGAGATGTAAACAGTTACCTCTCTTTATGAAAGGAGTTTTTATGGATACAAGTTCTTATCTCGAAAAGTTTTAATTTCCCGTGATTTTTGTCTTCCGCTGATTACCGATTCGCTTCCGCTAAGTTTTAATCGTGTTTATGTCATAGTTTGGAGATCAGAGCCCATAGATGTGGTCCGTTGCAACAGGCTTTTTCTCCGTCCAGTTGGCCATAATTCCATCAAAGTTTGGATAACCAACAGCAACTGCGAGACCCCCAATCATCTACTGCGGTATGAGCGCACGTCGTCGCATATCAGCTCGGACGAATCTGAATCTGAGGCCCCTGTCAGTTCAGATTCGTCTAAATATAGTGAGGAGCTTCGTGACACAGCTTCATCATCAAAAAGAAGTTATTGATGCGGGACCATGTTGGTGTAGTATTTAGTTGTCTATCTATCTAGACTTGTCTGTATTAATATTTTTTTAATTATGTGCATGTTTAGGGGTACACCAACCCCTTTGTTTAGTTATTGTTTAGGGGTACACCCCTGTGTGTGGATGTAAAAAGAGATTAATGAATGGAACTGAAAGTTGCTACATGAATGCTTATAACTGAAGTGTGTGTTCCCATGAATGTTCCCATTTGCATGATTACACTACTATTTTCTCATATTGTATAGTCTATTTTAATATGACATACTTGCTTATATCTTGCTTAATGATGAACTGTAATGCACACATGTGACATGCTTGGAATGTAAATGATGAACTTTTCCCTAAATTGCCAATCATGCTTTTGAAGACATCAATAATCACCCTAACTTGAAGAATTAGGATTTTAGGTATAAGAATGACAACACACTATTTGTTGGCCTAGAAACCCATCCAAGATTTACTCATTAGGAGTAAATCTTGGATAGTCCCCGGTTTGGGACTGTTCTTGAACACCTAATCTCGCTTAGGATGTAAGTGTATAATGTGTATTGGGTTTTCAAGAAAATTTCGGCAGCATTTCCCCGTTTGTTCTCTAAGTACATATGTACTTGGAGAACAGCAGGGAAATGCTGTCGAAATTTTCTTGAAAACCCAATACACATTATACACTTACTAGTGATATTAGGTGTTCAAGAATGGATAGGTGGTACACATTTATTATATATAATATGACATCACATGTATTTGTTAACCCTAGACCCTAATCTTGTCCTAATATATACTTGTTTTCTCTTTGATCATAGAATGGATAGATCATGGATATCCATTCGCAATTGCTGCACCCCAGAGTTTATTTCTGGTCTTGACCAGTTCATTAGATTTGCCGAGGAACATAGGAAACAACCTGGAGATAGGTTCTACTGTCCATGTAGGCATTGCGGTAACAACTTGAAAGTCAACACTGGTGACGAAATCAAAACTCATGTCATGTGCAACGGGATTATACAAGGCTATACAGAATGGCACTGGCATGGAGAGATTTCAAACCCGAAACTAGTGGATGTCGATAGCAGTGCTTGTGTGGAAGAAGAAATTGCCTATGATGACGTAGATGTGAATGAACCAGTTCCAGTAGACATCGTTGATGCGATGATGGATAGTTGGGGGGTAGAGCACACCGATCCACCTCCCATTTTTAGAAACATTGTGCATGATGCTAAGATGTCGTTATACGCAGGTTGTACTAAGTTTACGAAGCTTAACGCTGTGTTGAGATTGTATAAGTTGAAAGCTAACAATAGATGGAGCGACGAAAGCTTCACGTCATTGCTGTCTTTGTTGAAAGAAATGCTTCCTGAAGGAAACGAGCTGCCAATCTCAACATACCAGGTAAAGAAATTGTTGTGCCCAATGGGAATGGATGCCAAGAAGATACATGCATGCCCTAATGATTGTGTATTATTTCAAAAGGACTATGCGGATTTGAAAGATTGTCCAAAATGTGGTGCGTCACGGTATAAATTGACGACTTCGGGGGAGTCCAAAACTGGTTCTCCTGCCAAGGTGATGTGGTATCTACCTATAATATCACGGTTTCAACGCTTGTTTGTCAATCCGATAGATGCGAAGAATTTGAGGTGGCATGCAGATGTTAAGAAAAATAATGATGGGATCCTACGACATGCGTCTGATTCCCCACAGTGGAAGAAGATTGATGTATTGTTCCCTGAATTTGGTGAAGAAGTCAGGAATCTAAGACTTGGGCTTTGTACAGACGGGATGAATCCGTACGGGACATTGAGCAGCCAACATAGCACTTGGCCAGTCATGCTTGTTATATACAATCTTCCTCCCTGGCTGTGTATGAAAAATAAGTACGTAATGTTGTCGTTGTTGATATCGGGCCCTAAACAACCTGGAAAGGACATCGATGTTTATCTTGAACCTCTGATTGATGACTTAAAGAAACTCTGGGGTGAAGGTGTGATGACCTATGATGCTTCACGAAGAGAGACATTTTGTTTGCATGCTATGTTGTTTTGCACTATTAATGACTTTCCAGCATATGGGAATTTGTCTGGATATAGTGTCAAAGGAGCTAAAGCGTGTCCTATATGTGAAGAGAACACTGATTCAACAAGACTAAAACATGCATGGCGGTAAGAATGTATATCTCGGTCATCGAAGGTTTCTTCAAAAATTCCATCCGTATCATAGGAAGCGCAAAGCATTCAATGGATTGAATGAGGAACGCAGTGCACCTGAACCTATACCAGGGGAGGTTGTTTATGAAAGAATAAAAGACTTTGTCAATGAATTTGGTAAGAGATCACAATGTACTACACGGAGTGACAATTCTTCATTCAAGAAGAAGTCAATATTTTGGGATCTTCCTTATTGGAGTTCTTTGACAGTCAGACATTGTATCATTGTAATGCACGTTGAGAAAAATGTATGTGATAGCATCATTGGTACTCTGTTAAATATACCAGGTAAGACTAAAGATGGGATAAAATCCAGACTGGACCTACGTGAAATGGGAATAAGGTCAGAATTAACAGAATTACGTGAAATGGGTAATAAAAGAACATACTTACCTCCCGCTTGTTACACGTTGTCTAGAAAAGAGAAGAAAGCTTTTTGTGAATGCTTGGTAAATGTTAAGGTGCCACATGGTTACTCATCCAACATCCGTAGATTGGTATCAATGAAAGATCTGAAGTTGATAGGTCTTAAATCTCATGATTGTCACACTCTAATGCAACAAATATTGCCCGTGGCAATTCGATCTATATTGCCGAAGCATGTAAGGTTTGCAATCACTAGACTTTGTTTCTTTTTCAACAGTCTCTGCAGCAAAGTTATTGACCCTGAGACTCTCGATAATTTGCAAGGAGAAGTGATTGTTACCCTATGTCAGCTTGAGATGTATTTCCCTCCTTCGTTCTTTGATATCATGGTACATCTTGTTGTCCACTTGACTAGGGAAGTGAAAATCTTGGGACCGGTTTTCTTGCATTGGATGTATCCCTTTGAACGATACATGAGCATTTTTAAAGGTGATGTTCAAAACTGTTATCGGCCTGAAGGGAGTATTATTGAAGGTTATGTGGCGAGAGAGGTTATGGATTTCTGCAATGACTTTCTCAGTGGTAAAGACACTCCTGATAATGACAAGAATATTGATGAGCTATTTGGAAAAGGAATTTTGGGATCACGTGTGAAAGTAATCAGTCGTGAGCAGTTGGAACAAGGTCATTTGTATATTTTACACAACATGGACGAAGTGAACGTTTATATCGAGGAACATACCAATTTCATCAAAAGACAATATCCTCGAGCCAATACAATGTGGCTTGCTAGAGAGCATAACAAGACTTTTATTAAGTGGTTTGAAGATAAAGTCTTACATCAACTATCTCAAACACCAGATGATATTACTGAAACTATCAAATGCCTCGCCTTTAAACCAAAGTTGACTGTTATGTCTTATGAAGGGTATGACATTAATGGATTCACATATTACACAAAGCGCCAAGATGATAAGAGTGTCGTCCAAAACAATGGGATCACCCTTCAAGCATCGACTATGTTTTTTGCAAGTACAAAGGATAAGAGTCCACGTGAAGCTAAAATGTCATATTACGGTGTCATTAAAGAGATATGGGAATTTGAATACATAGATTTCAGAATTCCGCTCTTCAAATGTAATTGGGTTGATAACACCAAAGGAGTTATAGTGAACTTTGAAAAGATTGGCGAGAAGGCTGAACCATTCATATTGGCATCACAGGCGAAACAAGTATTTTATATCGATGATCCTGCAAATGATAAATGGTCGGTTGTTCTTCATGGTAAAAGATAGTTCATTGAAGATCCTATAGATGAAGAAGAGTACTATGATAAATATGATGACTCCAGTCCATTCTCAGTTGGGTTGCCAACTCCACAAAATATTGAAGCTAATGATGACTTATATGTGCGCGGAGATCACAATGAAGGATTGTTAATTGATAAAAGATCACAATTTTAGTGGCATGCATGTTTATATTTTTTATTGAAGCTAAATGTTTACTTTTTTAATATCAATATCATTTTCTGATTTGATGTTTCATTATCTTCTAGTTAATACAAATGCTAAACATTGTGGGAGGGTGTTAAAGAACTATAGGACCAATCTCACCCGAGATTACATACGCGATGCTGAGAATAGGTTCTTGATTGATTCCAATTCTAGACATTGATCAGTATTTCACTAACTCTACACTAATAATTTTTGTTTGTATTCTCTTTGAAAAATAAATATAGGAAGAAGGAAGCCACACAACAATAGAACTACTTGGACCCCAAAGACTGGGAGGAGTTTGTTACCCAAAGAAAAACAGATGAATTCAAGGTATTAAGCGCCACTCCCAATTTAATTAATATACATTTTTATGTATTCACCTATTCAAGATTAACCTTTATTGTTACTAACCAAATCAATGTGCAGCACACACAAGTGCTTCAGATTCATATAACAACGTTGCAGACTAACACATATATAGTGCATAACAACAACAGCTCAGAATTTACATACAACACTAGCTTAGTACATATATAGTGGGACTAAGGTGACGATCCCACCTGCTAAAACAGGTTACCGACAACTACATGTTACGACTGGGAGGTCGTGATTCAACAACTATATGCATTAGCAGGTGGATCTGTTTGTCCTCCTGCTAATGAATATGGTTGCTGAATCACGACCTCCCAGTCGTAACATGTAGTTGTCGGTAACCTATTTTAGCAGGTGGGATCGTCACCTTAGTCCCACTATATATGTACTAAGCTAGTGTTGTATGTAAATTCCGAGTTGCTGTTGTTATGCACTATATATGTGTTAGTCTGTCATGTTGTATGGACATCGATTGTATTGCTCAGGTATTATATCGTCTCATTAGATAATATGAAATATATCAATCTTATTTATAGCTCATTAATTATATATATACATCATTCTCTTTACAGGTGTTTAAAGCTGACCCCACTACAGGAACAGACTTACCAGATGTACATGATCCCTATATGATGGGAGAATTAAATGAAGCAAGAGAAGAATGGGCAACAGCCATACACATAGTGGGGGTTTTAAAATATAATTAGGATGTTGATAGCGAATAATGACTAAAGAATTATATTTTGTAAATGAATTTCTGAATTATAATATATGTGTGAATGTTTCTACATGTCTAGATGTTTCTACATGTGTCTGAGTGAAAATGAATGAAAGTGTTGGTTGCTATATGAATGTTTCAACATGTGTGAATGTGAATGAATGGAACTACAGATTGCTAGCTACATGAATGTTTCTAAATTTGTGAAAATAAAATGGAACTGCATGTTGTATTGCTAAATGCATGTGTGAATATTTTTGTTGTTAAATTTGCAGGTTTGTGGCCTGTTGTTGGCTGATATCAATGGATGTCGTAAAACCTGCAGTTAACTGCAGGTTTCTCATCCTGCGACCAGCCACAGTAGGTCTGCAAACTGACATAAAAAAAAACAATAGGCGTCGGTTATTTGTATAACACCGGCACACAAAGTTATAGTGTCAGTTTTATATAAATAACCGACGCCTGTTTCCTGTGGTGTGAAGGTATATGGCGTCAGTTTATTATCTAATAACCGACGCTGATAGTGGCCAAGATGGCGCCCTTTCTGTGGCGTGAAGGTATATGGCATCAGTTTATTATCTAATAACTGATGTTGATAGTGGCCAAGATGGCACCCTTTCTGTGGCGCGAAGGTGTATGGTGTCAGTTTATTATCTAATAACCGACGCCTATACCTTCACGCCACATGAAACAGGCGCGATTTTGGTGGCACGCGAAGAGTTTGGGCGTCGGTTTTGGAACCGACGCGTAATGGGTGAGCTTTTAGTGTCACCCACATAGGTGTCGCTTAGAAACCGACACTAAAGGCCTTAAATAACCGACACTAAAGGTAGGTTCTGTAGTAGTGCCTCTCTTTTGCTTTTTCTCTATAATCTGCACTACGAGAGGAGCATGGTCACTGAGCTTAGATCCACCCTCTTTCACCTGTACGTTGGGAAACATCCTTAGTCATTCTTCATTAACCAGGGTTCTGTCCATCTTACTAGCAATCCTGTCCACCGGATCTTGTTCATTATTCCACGTGAAAAGGTCACCACCTGTCATGGGAAGCTCTACCGGTTCAGCTTTATCTATAGCCCTATTAAAGGCGTCAATCACAGCCCGTAGCGCAAGTCTGCCCCCAATCTTCTCTCCCTATAATCTGAAATTGTTAAAGTCACCAATCACCATCCACGGTGTTGTCATCTAAGTAGATAATAAAGCCAGATCATGCCAGAGATCCTTCCTTCTTTTTGCATCATTATGAGCATAGACCGTTGTCAGGAAGCATTGGGCTTCCAAGGCAGACACACTCTAGCCAATTCAGAATGTTGTAAGTTGGATACGTGTTTCCACCCTTGGGGAAACAAATATCCAATGCTCAGTTTATTATCCACCTTGATTTTAGTTTCAACCAAAGATGCAATCGAACATCCACTAGCACCAATCCACTCTCGAATTTCTATCTTCTTGTTTCTGTCGCACCCCCTGTAGTGGAAGCTCTACCAGTTCAGCTTTATCTATAGCCATGTTAAAGGCGTCAATCACAGCTCGTAGCGCAAGTCTACCCCCAATCTTCTCTCCCTGTAATCTGACATTGTTAAAGTCGCCAATCACCATCCACGATGTCGTCATCTAAGTAGATAATAAAGCCAGATCATGCCAGAGATCCTTCCTTCTTTTTGCATCATTATGAGCATAGACCATTGTCAGGAACATGTGTAAGTCAGCTGCGTTTCTACATTCCAAAGTGATATGTTGATCAGACATCATCTTCACTGTCATCTTCCATGCATTGGGCTTCCAAGGCAGACACACTCTAGCCTATTCAGAATGTTGTAAGTTGGATACGTGTTTCCACCCTTGTGGAAACAAATATCCAATGCTCAGTTTATTATCCACCTTGATTTTAGTTTCAACCAAAGATGCAATCGAACATCCACTAGCACCAATCCAATCCCAGATTTCTTTCTTCTTGTTTCTGTCGCACCCCCCCCCCCTTTAATGTTCCACATGATAAAGGACATCTTACAGGCTTTTGTTTGCCTGAGTACACCTAGGCTGCTCCTTCTTGTTGCCTTCTTTTTTCTTCTTTGGCTCCATCTGTTCAGGTTCTTCTGCATCTGACTCACTAAAAGCATCAAATCCGTTGGTGGCTTCTAGGATGGACCCGACTCCTTGCGTCTTCGGGATCCCATTTAGGCTTTTCCTTCTAGAGACTGGGGTGAACTCACTCTCTTCTTTTCGGGCTTCAGCATACGAGTTTCCTACTTCATACTTGTTCACAGTAGCCGACTCCCCCGCTGGATCATCTTTCTTTGGGTTTGCTCTTCTTTATTCTTGTGCGTTCTTCTTATTAGCTACTATCATTCTTTCCTTCTCACCCTTAGTGCTTTCTCTTGCCGTTGTGACTCACCTGTCACCTTCTCATCATCTCTTGTAGTTGTTGCGGCTTGTTGGTTGTCCACAACATTTCTTGGCTTCTCCACCCATGTAGTCTTCTTTACTAGTTTTACTTGGTTCTGCTCTGCTGTTCTCACCTTCTCTCCCTCCCGGTTGAGCTCTTCGCACTATTGTGTGTCGTGCCCGAAAGCCCGACACTTGCTACAACTCATCGGTATGTGGTCATATTCGATCGTCATCGGGATCAGTTGTCGTCCCTTCACATTGAGCCACACACGTGATGGTTTTTCTCCTTCAACCTCGAGCTCAACCAGCACTCTGGGATCATCACCTTCTAAGGATCTGTCATCAACGTGTAGAATGCGGCCTGCCCCTACCGCAATTGTGTCGACCACCTTCTTCGTCCAGGATCGCCCGAAAGACTTCAGAGGTATCCATGTTGGAATCATCGTAAAGGAGTCCTTCTTCAACTCATCACCGTGGTTATAGTGTTTAGCAATCACCAATTGATGGTCAAACCAGCGAGGGCCCATAGCTAGAACATCCTTCTTGTCTGCCGCCATGGAGAAGCGAACCAGGAAGATGCCATTGTCGTGGGAGAGCAGTTCAAAGGATCCCTTCGGCCACCAAGTTCTCCTAATCCAAGCCATAAGATGTGGATAAAACGACTGCTTTCCCAAGGTATACACCATCACGGTGTGCTCCCAGATATTTGCAAGCCTCTCGAATTCGGCCTCCAAGTCAACATGTATTTCACCATCCTCGAATCTTGGCTTTAGGAACGTGAGATCTCGCTCCTTGCTCACAGGCTGTTTCAGAACCTAATTCCACGCAAGCCGTCAAACCGGTTTCCCCATTTCTAGTGCAACAACCTCCACCGCCGTAGACGATCACTCACCCTACGCGTGTGTTGTCTCCTTCTCAGCGTGGTCGCGCCCTTCACTACTCGCACCTTCCTTCGTTCTGGTGTCAGAGGTCGCGACCTCAGCAGGCGTTCGACCTTCTGTCCTCGTGCCGCTAGGGCTCGAAGCACCTTGTCTCTGATTACTCTCTCCTTCCTGGTTTATTATCAGATGTGTGGGTTGGTGGGGGTGGGCGGGGTGGGGTTGGGAGGTGGTGGCGGCGGTGTGAGCGGGGTGGGAGTGGACGTCGATGGTCGGGATGGCCGCCGACGTGGGCGCCATGCGCCTAGGGCGTCGATCGCCTGGATCGCCCCAGCCGTAACCCTAGGGGATGGAGCGTGCGGTATCATATTGTTATATATATAGCATTTTAAATTAAACCCATTGATCAATCCATGATGCGTGCACAGATCACATAAACTATATATGTAATTTAAAAACTAGTCATGCATTCTACTCGGTAACCATTGATATGCCAATAAAAGTGAGATCTAATGAGGATGCGTATGTAGGTCATGTATGCACAAACGAGTAATGATCTATATACTCACTCGGACATTTAATAATGTCTCTAGAAATGTCACTCTCATATTAAATAAATCATACTGTATGTAGCATGAAGGGTCATTCATATTTATTGCTTGGTTAGCACCATGGTGCTGACTAGACGAGAGTTCTACAGATCTACCAACATCAGGAAAACACCCTCCTTGATTGTTATTTGAGAATGATCCTATAGTCATGGCCTCCCTTACAAAAGGGAGAAATAGCAGGAATGCATGACTTCCCCACAACAATAAGAATTACAACATATTCTTGATGATACAATTCTTGTTGTCATTTTGGAGGAGCTTACTCTACATAATTGTTTACACGCTGTGGTGTTAAGGTGGTATGGGTTTGGACTATATATTACTAGTTTGCTAGTGTAGCTAGATGATGGTAAAGAAGAGGTAGGGGATGATGGATTCTTTTGCGTGTTTGATAGAAATAATCTATAATTGAAATTTGGCATAACAACCTTATTCATGCCTTCACTTTAACAGACCCATTGGTTCCGATAATCCTTCTACGCATTTAATCAAATATGTCATGGACAGGGGGAATTGAGCATAGCTTTACAAGATGTACGTCCCAACTACCATATTCTATTTTATACGAGTATATGATATTTACACACACAAAATACTACCGAGAACCAGAGTGAACTACTAGAACACTGTAATACATTATAGCAATTAAGAACCCAACTCAGGGATATCAATACCTAGCCTCGTTATGCCTTCACAGTAGAAATCCAACCATCATGTCCATGTATGAAGTAGACTATCATCATCATCATGGCCTTCAGGGCTGCTCTGGTTCATGCATCATCTTTGCGGATGATATGTCACTCAATACAGGCCACAAGGAAATAGATGGATCTACTTTCCGGCACCCCCTACAGCTGAAATACTCCACTTTTGAGTAGTGAAGGACGTCAGCTCATACAATGCCATAGTAGCATCCTTCCGGCCCAGAGTGTGCCCGTGCAGAGGATTTGGACGAGGAGCGAGATTGTGCAGTTTCGGATATCTTCCAGCATGTGGTCGTCGTGTGGTAGGTGGAGGAGCATGCACACCGCGTCGGATTTGGTAATGAGGGCGCACGAGGTTAAGCAGTGGGGGCATGCCAGGCTTAGCAGCGGGGGCGCCGAACGAGGCGAAGAGCGTGGGAGGTCGGAGTCGTGAGGTGAGAGGTTGTAGTGCTAGAGAGTGATTATGAGAAGGAGATGGAGGAGTTGAGGAGGCGCGGTGGGAAGATCGCGGTGGTTAGAATTTGGGTAAGGTCAGATTTGAGCAAACGAAGTTTTCTTGCTCTTAGGGTCGGCGCAAGAGCATAGAAGGGGAAATGAATACAGGAGTTCTAAGGATCACGGGGGGTAGAGAGTCACAACCGCAGTGGCTATCCGGGTGGGCAAGAATAAACCGGCTCGGGATAAATATGAAGGGAGTTTAATAGTTTGAGGGGCCCGTTGATTCTGGCCCATCGTCAAATGTAAGAGATTTAGCCCGTCTAAATTGCCCCGCTTTTCACTAGTGGATAAAGTAACCCATGCGGACATTAAATGAACGCCCATGTATATATACTTTTGAAAGTTTATGTTTAGTATTTTCCACTTTTTTTCTTACTTTTCCACACTTTCTATAATAGAAAAAAATCCTACCCAAAATTAGAGGGAAACTGGAAAAAAGAATTTCTCTACTCTAATAAGGGTGAGTAATTAGACGGTAAACAAAAAAAGAAGAAAAATCCACATCAAAAAGTGTGAATAACTAGTCACACAAAAGAAAAAAAATAAAAATCTACATAAAAAAGAGTGGGTAATCAGATGTCACCTAACAAATAGTAAAGAAAAATCAACATTGAAAAGAGTGGATAAACTTCCACTTTACAGTTTGTCACACTTTTGGTTAGTGTGGAAATCACATTTTTTCACGCTTAAAAGTTTTATGTGTGGAAATACCTCTATGAAAGTGTGGATAAACGTATGTCATTTTTTAGTATAAGTGGGCGCATTGCTAGTAGAAATGAGCACACTACTAATAGAAGTAGGTATATTCTATTAAAAGGTTACAAATGATACTAAAATCCTTAGTTTACTTCCCTCATGTCCTCCTTTTATTTCCTCTCACTTTCCTCATCTCCTCCCTTTACTTTTCTCACTTCCCTCCTCTCCTCCTTTTACTTCCCTCCTCATTTTTCTCATCCTTAATATACTTCCCTCATTCATTTTAAAAAAATATGCCAACGAATCTTATTGGAAAGTATTTTTATAACAAATGCAATGATTTTTAGTTCATCAAAAATGTCATTCTGGATAAAAAATTATAGACAAAATTATTTTCTCTCTCATTTTCTCTTTCATCATCTCTCCATGCATCAGCCCAATCAGCCCACACCACTCCCAGCACATCACCCACGAGCTTCTGCTGCAAATGGCCTGCAGTCTGCAACCATTTGCCTCATTTCAGATTCACTGTTTCAAAACCCTGCTCCAGATCCTATTACTACTAACCTAAACCGCTTATTTATGCTAAAAACCTACCCCTAAAGATACTAATGGGGTTTTACAACTGAGATCAATTGTAACATGTCCGAAACAGAGAGTTCCAAACGATTTGCCTCGGGCTCGCTAAGCCAAAATCATCCCTTTCTTGGTCCCGTTTGTCAAAACCGCCCCAGGGTAAGCTTGAAACGCATGTTGGGCTTGTTTGATTAACCGGATGTAGCCGTAATGGACTGTATTTTATTCTCCAGTAAGATGAAAACTAATCTTTGATTCAAAGGATTGGAAAATTTGAAGCAATCCTGCAGTTTCGGGCAACCATTTCAAAATGGCTGGACGCCATGCTCCCGCAAGTTTAACGCTGCATTCCGTGAAAAAAGAAGGCGACCAGCCTGCCGTCCGTTACGCAAGTACAAGCGAGTCCAAAGTTAAAAAAAAAATATCTGGAAAATTTTCGGAACCAGTAAAATCATGAACCAGGACTGTTTCGATGCTGCATTCCGTCTAGTCCAAACGCAGCAAAACAAACGTGCCTGTTATGGACCAGTGCGACGTGAGACAATCATTTTCTCTAGCTGATATCGTGGTCTATTTCCGGATTGATTTCGGTGCGTCTGTATCAATCATTTTCCTACAGGTTTCTAAGTTAACTACTCCCCATTTCGGAAATGAAAAATGAATGTTTATCACGTTGTAAAAGAGTCAAGCAAGTTTGTTGTTTGCTCCGGCAACTACTTAAAGAAGCTCGGGGCTGGCTTCGGGAGAGCACACGAGTTCTAGCTCAGCGCTCCTTTGTTTCCCTCATTCTGTGAGTGTTTGCGTGTAAGTCTAAGTTAACATGGAGCTCGACGCAGCAGTATTCTACCCAGCAATAACGCTCCTCTTAACCCTCCTCCTTGTTTTCAAAACTCTAATCGGACATCTGCACTCCCGCCGTCGTTTCCTAAACCTTCCTCCAGGTCCATTGCCGTTGCCAGTTATTGGTAATCTCCACCTCATCGGTCCCCTTCCTCACCGGTCCGTCCACCCTCTTTCCAAGAAGTATGGGGAAATTATGCAGCTCTACTTCGGCTCTGCCCCTATAGTGATTGGATCATCAGTTGAAATTGCAAGGCAGTTCTTCAAGATCCATGACCAAAACTTTCTCTCAAGACCCATGACTGCCGCCGGCAGGCTCACTGCTTACAACTATAGCAACGTCACGTGGGCGCCTCACGGCCCTTACTGGCGCCATATCCGCCGGATCTGCGTCGAGGAGCTTTTATGCTCCCGCCGCGTCGATCACTACGAGTACATCCGCACGGAGGAGATCCGCGACCTCGTCCGTGGACTCTATACGCCTGCGTCCGTTGGGAACGCCGTCGTGATCAAGGATCACCTCTCCACCGTTGGCCTCAATATCATCTGCCGCCTGTTGTTTGGAGTGAAGTACCAAGGGCTTCAAACGTCGGAGGGAACGGTTGCAACAGCTGGTTCGCGTGGGCAGGTGGTTTCCGAGAAGGAGATGAGAGAGATGGTGGCTGAGCTCTTCTTTCTTAGCGGTGTGGTTCATTATGCCGACTTCATGCCCTGGATTGAGTTCCTTGATTTGCAAGGTTACGTCGCTCGGATGAAGGCTGTGTCCAAGAAGTTTGATAAGTTCCTCGAGTTCATCGTCGAGTGGCACAAAGCAAGGCGACAACAGGTCCAGAACCACGTCCCAAAGAATTTTGTAGACGTACTCCTTGACGCCGCCGAGGATCCAACACTGCAAGAAAAACTCACTTTAGATGGTGTCAAAGGAATCATCCAGGTATTATACTCTTTGCTATCAGCTTCTTATTTCCACTTCAGAGTACACGACATCTTCTTATCCACTTATGTTTCCAGTTAAAACGTCTCTGGTTTTCTCAAATTCTTATCACAAACTCCTCTTCATTTTTTACAACCTCGCCTTCCGAATAATTCTTTTTTTATGAACACAATCTCCTTGACATTAACACCATGCATTTAAACACTTACTATTCCAGAAAAAACAAAAACTAGTGCTCTGCATTTGTGGGATTGAATTTATAAAATCAAGTTTGGCTAGGCTATATGCATAAAATCAATACGGTTACTCACATGAGCATCCGTCTATGGTTTATATCGATTAAGGTACATTTCAGAAGTGTAAAGGAGCAATATGTAATACGTCAAAAGTACAAGTCGAATGTAACTCAGGTCCCGTTTGGATGGCGCATTCAAGATTACAGCTGTATTCCTAAGTTTTAGGAGTCTAAATGCGGCAAAGCGGACTGTTGGCTGGGTTTGCTTGCCTCCCACGCCGGGCCGCATTCAAGATTACAGCTGCATTCCTGTTCCGGGTTCCCTGTGACAAGGCCATCTCAACGGTGGGATCTCATGAAGTACCGAAATAAGGGCCTGTTTGGTAGGGTGTAGCCCGACGACAAAGTGCGTGTTTGATGTACATTTTTACATTGCGAACTCACATAATTGCACCCTACTACACCCAACCAAACTAGCCCTAATAGTTGACCACATACAAAGTGCACAGCCGAGATTGCTGCGGCACAGTTTCACTGGAACAGTGAATTCACACCCCATTTATTCACCTCAGAATACCAGAAATGCAGGTAATTGTCTCCATCACGAATTAGCCAAACCGTGTATTTATAATAGTCGGTACTTAAAATACCGTCTTTAATTACAATCCCTCCGTCAAATGCAGTGGCCTAACGGCCCCTCA
The DNA here is from genome assembly GCA_963693085.1 of Alisma plantago-aquatica. Classification (NCBI taxonomy): domain Eukaryota; kingdom Viridiplantae; phylum Streptophyta; class Magnoliopsida; order Alismatales; family Alismataceae; genus Alisma; species Alisma plantago-aquatica. The sequence continues at coordinate 1,296,635,227 of OY856410.1, read as the reverse complement.
GAGGAGTGAAAAACCATAGGATATATATAAACGTTTTTAACCTGAATTTATTTACTGATAAACTAGTATCGCTGAAACCATATTTAGCAAACTGGCAGACTCCATGTGAAGTCAATTGAAGCCACTACACAGTTTGCATGCTAGTAGCCACTATTTTTGTTAGTTTGATATGAATTGGATAATTAGTTCAATACCAGCAAGTCAGCCAATGAAATTGGACTTGTGATCCAAAATGGGTCGTTTTCATTGTTATATACTTCCAATACAGATCTCGTCAACTTTATGAACCCTTTTCGATGTATCAATTTTTTAAGAAAGTACTTCTATTGCTTATGATCGACAAAAAAGGGCCTGCTGTCAGAGTATTGAAGTGTTAGATTTACCTGCCACAAGGACGACTTGACATGATATGCCAAAAAAATTTCCTCTGCAACATGCACTCACTGTCACTTAATGCAAACGTAAGAGGTACTTGATTCCTCAATAAAAATTAATAAAAGTGGCATAATTTTGCTCAACCGTGAACTTATGAAGGAAGTATTAAATTAGAGATGGTGCATCCACATCGCAACTTGTGAGGGTCTAAGAAAGTGCTAACAAGGTGTACAAATCTATCTTTTCCGTACGGCAGAAGTGATTATTTCCTTAGTTTTTTCTTAAAATGATTAGCCCATATCAAGCATCCATCACCACATCGAAAAAAACTCCAACTGGATAGCATAAAAACTACGTTTCCTGTATTTTAGTACATTCTGGGATATTTCTTATAACTGTTTTAGAAATATTCTTCAATAACATACCAATGATAAGTTGTCGTGTAATATATATATATTGCAATTTCTCTACAGGAACTCATAGCTGGTGGTGTAGAGAGTGCAGCCGCATCAGTGGAGTGGGGACTTTCTGAGATGTTGAGACGGCCTCAAACCATCGAAACAGCAACGAGGGAGCTAGATCAAGTTATAGGGAGGGAAAGATGGGTACAAGAGTCTGACATTGAGAACCTACCCTACATAAAAGCTATTGTTAAGGAGACTCTCAGAATGCACCCTATTGCGTCATTTTTGGGACCTCGTGAGTGTCAAAAGGAATGTGTTGTTGCAGGATATGACATTCCAAGAGGTACAGAGGTTCTAGTTAATATGTGGGCTGTTGGAAGGGATCCCAATGTTTGGGACTCCCCACTCGAGTTTTACCCAGAAAGGTTCATAGGTACAAACATTGATGTCAAGGGACAAGATTACGAGTTGTTGCCTTTTGGCTCCGGAAGACGAATGTGCCCTGGATATAACCTTGGGATAAAGATGATACAATCTACATTCGCCAACATACTTCATGGGTTTGATTGGAAGTTGCCAAGCGAGATGAAGCCCGAGAACATTAGTATGGAGGAGAGTTATGGTCTCTCCACCCACCGAAAGATCCTACTAAATGTTGTGCCGAAATTGAAGATGTCAACTCACCTATACCATTGAGTTATCGAGACATTATTACAATTATGCTTACTAAGGAGCAAGTCATTATGTTCTCCCAAGCACATGAATGCATACTTCGGAGAACCTATATGGTTTGATGTGGTTTTAAACTAGTGGCATATCCCTTACTTATTTTTATGCAACTAACACTTGGAATTCAGGTATGAGTGTAACATTAAAGGTTTATTAAATGATTGTGAAAAAGGATGACAATGTAGCCTTCATTTTATATTTTTCTAAGCAACTTGTTAGAAGAAATGTATTACACTTTTTCCAAGCATAATTTTGTTGATTCCTTTGAGTTGTATCTTTCTCACTGATCACATTACTCGAAGAAAGTTCATGGTATGTTTGCAAATAATGAATATCATCTTTATGAACCAAATCACGATTGTGTCTAAGACCAGAAAGGAAAATCAAAATCATTTCATCATTTAGTGATTTATTCTTACTAGCATCAAATTATGATCTCAATCAATAAATTACCATTTCACAAGTATTCACAACTCTACAACTAGTCACTAACCATGCAATGATAATAGCAAGGATGTTGTTATATGAGCTCAATATTAGTTTGGAGGTCCAATTTTTAGGTGTGATATTTCTTCATCTAGAAATAGATAAGTTGTGCAAAAATATAGGGAAGATCATTATGAATGTGTACTCATTAATTAGTACTTGTCGGACTATGACTTTGAATGGAAACATCTTTAGGATAAAATATTTTTCAGACATGGTTTGTCATAATGGAAACTAATTGCTTTAAGTAGGGATGTTAACGTGGAGGGTATGGGGAGGATAAGACTCTACCCTTATAATTACCCTCTAGAGGGTAGCGGGTAAGGGTAATTATCCTTCTTAGCAATCCCATTATCCTCCGCTTACCCTCTTCTGCACAGGGTAAACGAGAGGCTAAAGGGTAAATCGTAATTTTTGTAAAAATGAATTTTATAAAAAGTTAACTTATTTTAAAGTGGTGTGTACGATGATTAAGATTAATTCACATTTTTATTGACTTGTATTTTCACAAATATGAATATAAGTAGGACAATGTTATACTAGCATAATATCTTTAGACATTGGTCCAAGAATAACTTATTTTAAGTTGGTATGGTCATATTTTTTTCCATTATTCTGCAGTCCAATCAACTGGTTCAATATTAAATAATAATATACAACAAGCATTTGAGTGTGGGTGATAGTGTAATGCAAGACACAACCCACAAGCTTTTTTGCTAGAAAAAATATAGTCGAAATTGAACTACAATCTTCTATACAGTTATATATCTTTATTAAACAAATGTAGGTAAAAGGGTATGGATAATGTCCATACCTTACCCTCCCCCTTTAATGTGTGGGGAAACGGAGAACGGGTAATAGAAACCTTTATCCTAATCCTTACCCTACAAGGTTTGGATAAAGGGTATATAGGTAATACCCTCCCCATTGTCAGTCTTAGCGTTAACCATACAGTTATCAACATTGGAAAGACACACAATATTTAGACTATTTTACAAAAAGATAGTAAAGAATATCACATGATCTTATTCTCTTTAGGATAGTCATTTTGTTTGGAGGATAAATAAAATTCCTCCTCAAACCCACAATTTGTGTTTATGTTCTTAAAGTAACAATGAACAAATGAAATTTATATAGAAGTAAGGATGCCATTTTAGAAATTTTTTCTGAAATTAATGAAAACAATGGAATCTTTAATGCATAGGACGATAAATGTTTTCAATAATGTGTTTCGTATCCAATGCAAATGAAGAAATAGATCGAGACATTATTTTTATTTAATATAATATTAATCAAAGTTGTATCATATTAATTCATACTCTAGAAAATTCATGACAGATCTATTTTAATCATACACTATTATTTCTATTCTTGGTAGAAAAGTTTTCACCAACCATATACTAATAAAAAATAACTAATATTTGCAATGTTTCTTGTCATATACATCAAGTTACATTGCACTAGCTCTTGAGTTTCCTACCATTTCATGGTTGGTCTTTGTGAGGCTTTAAGATCATTAGATGTTTCTCAATTATTTGAATATCAAAAAAGGGTGTTTGACATGAACTCAATGTGTCATGATCAAATTAGAAATATTTCATACTTAACAAATGTTGAAATCGCACACTCTTATTTTATGTAATTTTTTCGGCTAACTTATGAATGACCATTATCATAAATGGTTTTATTGGAGTGATAATTCTATTTGATTTAACTATCTTGTAGAATGAAATCAAAAGATATGAACTTTATAATCATCAAAAAACACTACAGTATGCCTAATAATAATCATGACGTGTCTAGTAATAGAATGATCAATCCTAAGTCAGCTAATGTAGCAAGCTTCAAAGTAGGCCCTTTCCCTTATATATATTATTAAAATTAAGAGCGTCAACTATAAATTCCTAGTGGAGTTCAACATGATGAATTATGGGCTTCAGAATAAGGGTGAGCACAAAGTTGATATCCATCAACAATGAGATCATGCAGATGGCATTCATTGTGAGATCATGTTCCTTTCTTTAGTTAATTACATTTATCCTCTCTAATAATATTATTTACTATTGGTTAATTTGAAATAGTAATTTTTTGTGTGTGTAATAAATCATAGTTATGTTTTATATGTTGTGTTATAATTCAATTTAATGCCACTTAATCTTAAATAGACAACAAGATCTAAAAACATTTGTTTGATATGATAAGTAGAGAACAATGAACATGAAAACCACCTCATAGATCCATTAGTAATGATGACAAGGTTAGGAGCGAAAAGATTAAGAGGAAACACAAGCTACAAAGTGACATTGTCTTTATGTAGAAGATGCTCAAAAAGAAATATAATGAAGGTATTGATAAAATGTGCAACGAGCAACTAGAAAGATTTAATTCACTGTTGAAAGAGGAGGAGGCTACCTGGAGAAAAAAAAGAAATTTAAATTGGGCTACCCATGGTGAAATATAAAAGGTTATATCAATCCATTACTAACCATAAGAAGGAGGCACCCACATTAAAAGGATAAAAGATGATTCTGGCAATTGAATTTAGGATGAAAACTTTGTTAAGACACATGTGAGAGATTTATTTAGCCAAGCAACTCTTTGATTCTCATAAACCCTCCAAGGATCAACTTGAGGCTTGCCATTCTATTTTTAAAAATTTGAATGACACCTAGATTCATCTTATTGAAATGATGCCTTATGAGAAGGAGAGCCATGATGCTCTTTTTTCCTTAAATTCTCATAAAGTGGGTGCATCTGACAGGGTTAACAACCTTATTTTGCAATAAAATGTTGGAGAACTATTAAACCTTATGGAATTTCTACCATATGGCATTCTCTTGAAGGAAATGATCTCATCCCTAGCATGTGTGACTTTATCATTGTTTTAATTCCTAAAATTAAGCAGTTGAGATCCTGCAGTCACTTGAGACCAATTTTGTTGAATAATATTATGATGAAGCTAACCTCTAAGATTAATGGTCAACAGGCTCAAGCCCCACATGCTGACCTAGATCAATCCTCTTTCGCTCAACTATATCCCTGGGAGAAGAATGGCTGACAATATTTTTTTTGGATTGAGAGATTATACACAATATGAGAAATCATATTTGTGGCAAAATTGTGACAATCAAAGTGGATATAACAAAATATTTTGAAATATTAATTTGGGTTTCATCTCTGACACTTTTTGCAAGGCCTCCCTTCCTGGCAAAACTATAAAATATATCATGTGTTTTATAACATGTGGCACTATTACTATCCTCTGGAATGGAGATACTATGGACCCCTTCAGGCCAAGTAGAGGCCTAAGTGAAGGAGACCCACTTTCCCCATACACAACTTTCATGGTCATGGAGAGAATAAGTCAGATGATAGAACAAGAAGTCCTTAAAGGTGATGGGAATCCTATCAAACTGACTACCAAAGGGCCTAAGGTCTCACATCTGATGTTTGTTGATGACATATTCCTTTTTTGCCAAGGCTTTTGAAAATATTAGTAAGATCATCCTGGAGATGTTTGACACTTTCCAAACTGCTTGTGGTTAAATAATATCAAATAAAAAATATTAGATTTATATCACCAAGGGGTTGCATCCTGATTTATAATCTAGTACTACTTGTTTGTCCAATATCAAACATACTGATTCAATAAGCAAATATCTGGGGTGAATATGATACACTCTAGAACCAACAGGAACTCATATGAACATATCATCTCTACTCTTGAAACCAAGGTTAACACTTGGCCATGAAGGCATCTCTCTTTGGCTGGTTAGATATGTCTAGCTAAGTCCACTATCATGGAGATCCCCACCAATCACATGCAAGTTAGAAAGATCTCATCTGTTACATGCAATATGTCTGACAAACATATCAAAATGTTTTTTTGGATTAGAGGGAAGAAGCACATGTACACAGACTTAACATGGAGTATGGAAACCAATACTAACAAAAATTGAGGCCTTTCTACAAAGGATATGCACACCTTGAATGGTGTCCTTCTCCTTAGAATTGTTGGTGAGTTCTATAGTATTAGAGAAGTTAGATGGAGGGAGGCCTTACGATAGAAATATCTAAATAAAATGTATATAACAGCCTCGACCATTACCTTGGGTTGTTATGTAATCACAATGGACTTCATTGTTCTTAATAGTAAGAAGGTTATTAGTGACAAAGAAACCACCTGTGTCTAGAGAGAGAACTGGGTCACCAACTCTAGTCTTCCTAAAGAATCACAATTGAGGTCGGCTCCTCCAGATTTAAATGACCTTAAGGTGTCATTTCTCAATAGGTCTAAATAGGGTGGGATATTGATCTTTGAAGTTATTATTTCTCTACTCAGGTTGTTAATTGCATGACTAGCATGTTCCTCTTGAGTCTTCCTTTGAGAAGGATAGATTAGTTTGGTTGCACTCCAATAATGGAAAGTTTACTACACAATCTGGTTACGCTTTGTTTAGTGGTTCTTCTGCGCTGGTCATTAATGGCCCTTGACTCATCATTTGAAACCTTAAAGTATAATAGAAGATAAAGGTTCTACTCTAGAATATGGCTTACAATTCTCTTATTACTAATGACTTCAAGAAAAGAAGGAAAATATAGGATGACGACATTATTGTTATATGGAAATCCAACACAGAGACCTTTTTTGCATGCTCTCAGAAGTTTCCCCAAATCTTGCGAGGACTAGAGATGCACTAAAATTTGGTGCACTAATCCTAATTTTCTAGATACTAAACTCAGTTCTTTGTTTCATATCCATTGTAAGTCTATCTATGGTCCCATATTGTTGTCACATGCCACTACATGTGGCAGGCTAGAAATCTTTAGTTCTTTGAGCATAATTCTATGCCTCATGTCCAACAACATCTCCAGATTATATAGTTCATGTGAATTGTTAATGATGCCTAGAAAATGAACTCTAAGGTGAATAGGATTTTGTAATAGATCAATTGTGATTGTTGGGCACCCATGGAGGAAAATTATCTTACCTTCAACTTTGATGATGCTTCAAGAATGGATTTATAACCATTACTTTTTGTGTTACGGATCATAAGGGCATCTATTTTGCTACTATGGCAGGTAAGATTGTCATAATTTGGTTGAAGCAGAAGTTGTTGCACAATGATGACCCATGGAGGCCGATTAGGGTCTCAAAGCAAATAAAGTTGTCTTTATTTCTTAGAATAAGTCGATCTGCCACATGCTAAATAGTTCATGTAATGTTGGTCCTTTTCTTGGAAAATGGAAGAGGAACTGCTAGAACTTCACAAAAGGGACTGGAAGACCAGAGTCAAGTTTGTGAGGCTTCATGCTAATACCAATCCTAACTCTTTGGCCAAAGATCATACCAAGAGCACCAAAACTGAATCTTCTTTTACAATCCCTCCTAAAAATCCTTCTTTTTCTTCTTTCTCTAATATTTGTAATCTCATCTATTATGGTGTTCACTATTCTTGTAGCTCTAAATAATGTTGCTTTTGTAACACCTTAAAATCGGTGCTTGATGAAGGAGGTCAAGGTGAATAGATGCCTCCTGGTTTTTTAGAGAAAAAATAGGATAATTATAACACTTATCGTGATATATATGTAATAGAAACACATTAGTGTTAAGGGGACCTTAGAGGTTGTTTTGGGGTCAAACATCTCCTTTAAGAATCTATGTTATAAACTATCTAAATTTCACTGAGGTTAAACTAACTATGGGAGTTATAGTGAGTCCATCAATCAATACAACAAAGAAAGAGGTAGCTCACTGACTTGTGGAAGGACCAAATATTTGTTTGCATTTACCCCAAAATTACATGATAGATCCATGTGACTAAGGAAGTCAGACTGACTTCCTTAAAGGCTGGTTGGCTTGTGTTTCCTGAACAATGAAAAAGAATCAGAAGGAAATAAATGATGTTACAAGGTATATATACCCAAATTGACTCCTATCCACCCCAAAACTTATTTTACACTATTTTAGAGTTGTTGACGGTAAAATTTTGGAAGCTCAAATCCATGGAATAAGCATTTGGATGATTTTTAAAGAATCCAACTAGGAATCGTGTTCCCAACAACTAGGGTTTGAATCATATTTTTTTGTCTCTCTACTTCTTTTTAATATTCACCATACTCTTCACTTATCTACCATTTGGCAAGATCTTTACAAAACTTACTGTAGAAAACCTAAATGTTCTTACACATTTTTCTCTTGTCCCCTTCATTGATCGAGATGGACATAATATGCAAGACTATGATGGAAACCCTCTTAGTGGAGATTTTGGAGAAATCGTTAATCCTTTGTATGTAGATCTATAAGAGCCTTGTTAATTAGATGAGTGAACTAATCCCTTTTATATATTCAAAAATGATAAGGCAGAAATCAATTGTAACTTAATATTTAACCATATTTCCTTCTAGTTATTATATGTTTTGGGCTAATATTAGTGCACATTTTAGGTATTTTTATCCGCATGTCTATATTAATGTTTTCCTATTCTAATCATGTTTGCAATGTTACCATTCTTCTTAAATTCATATTTATATCAACTTTTCCTTTGTGCATGATCATTATTCACTAAAAGACAGCCTAATGCATTTCTTGAAATATTAAATATTTGAGAAATGATTGAGTTGTTATCCTTCCCATATATTAAATTTACAAGCTATACATATATCAAGATAAAGTGGTTGTTGATTCTTTGTAAGAAAATACCTTAGATAAGTGTAATTAACATTCAATTGTATGACTATGTTAAATTGTCATTAAAAACATGGATTTCTTATGCTATATGGATAATGTAATTGTCAACAAAGATGCATAAATTGGGATTATCCATAAGGTAAAATCCCTAATTTTGATCTTGTAGATCAAGGCCATGATTTGATGTCTTTTGTTTGTTTCCTTGAGCTAGATACCTTAAGGTTGATGAATTCAGGTTGACACATATATTGATTAGAGTTTGACTATCATATGACATCCTTAAATGAATTATGTGTAAACAATTGTTTTAATAATTCTAATGTATTGTTTAGGGTTAACCTTTGATTAGTGTTTCATAAAGGACACACCATCCAGATGAAATTCCCTGGTTAGATCAGCTCTAAGTGAGCAATATTTTTGTTAAATGTAGGATACCCTTGGCTAATGAATTGGATGTCATTGACAAATATACTGGTGAATTCAGAGAGTATATTTTTGGTAAAAAAATGAATAGTATAATGATGATTTAATCATGTTTTGAATAAAATCAATGTATGTAAAGTTGACATGGTATTCGAATAAAGGCTTTATTTGAAGGACATCTGAAAACTAGGATAAAGTAAATATGATCATAAGCAAGAGAGAAAGAAAGAGAAACATGGACTTGCTTGTCTGATGATGATTCACCCATGAATAAATAACAACCACAATTGTTCTAGTAAAATGAAAAAAAAAGTTTCAAGGATGTATAAGTTAATGGAATAATTTTAAGGAACAAGAAAACTGACATTCTCAACTTCAAAACCATAATCATGACTATATGAGATTACTTGGTAAGAAAACATATAAGAGTTTGGAACCTAGATTCAAACATAGAGGATGAAACAATGGAAGCTTAAGAAGAAAAAACCATGAGAAATATATGTCAATGGTGATAGTCTGAAACCAAAGATATTGAGAGAGTCAAGCACTGGTTTGTTGATGTCTATCCTTGATTTGGCATTTTTGAGAGAAACCCTTAATGTACAAGAGAATTTTGATAGAATGTTCCTTTTGTATGCTATAATCACATTGTACCTATCTAATTATACGACGTATTCATGATTAATTTTAAATGGTAAAAACAATTATATGCAATAACTCACATTCATGCTTTTTACGGTGTACTTATACTTTGGTCAATTTCTAAGATTTATTAGGCAACAAAATTAGAAAACATTTTGCTAAGAAATCAGCTACCTTATTACCAGAACGTCTTCTAAAGGAGAAAACTACTGACTGGAAAGAGCTTGCAAGCTTCCTGATAAATCGACACTCCTGTTTGCAGCTGGTCGGGGTCTCCACTTTGCCTTGCACCATACTTATAGCTTTATTACTATCGGATTCTAAGGTAGTTAATTTCTTAGCAAAATGGGGCAGGAGAAGGAGTGATTGTCGAGCTAGGTGGACTCAATGCCCTAAATTTCTCCTTGAGATGTTCAAAGGGGAAGCTACATTGAGTCACCATGTAATATCTTATGAGGACGAGCCTGTTGAGGGAACAGGATGAATAACATGCCTCCCTTTTATATCAAAAAAAAAATAGAAAACATTGAGTGCATATGAAAAATGAGAGGAATGGACAATGAACTCACATCTTAACTTGACCAGTAATAAAAAAGTTGTTTTGAAGAATTAATTTGATATTAATGCATTAAGAATGATATTGGGTTAAGTGTTTTTTGGTTGTAAAAGAACAACTTCAGAGAGTCTTTTTCATAAGTCATCCTACTATTGCAAAGTAAGACCAACTTTTGGTGTCAAAGTGAGTACATTGATCAATGAAACAAAAATGAAAATATAGGAATGTTTTCTCCGTAAGTTAAGGAAATGTCTCCCAAATAGGCTCCATAAGACACATGGACATGTCACAATACATGTAGACTTGTGGGCAATGACCCATCCTTTTACTTCTTCAACCCCTAATTTTGAACGAAGTGATCCCATTGAGAAAGGAGGTATGATCGGCTTCTTAGATAGTTGTGCGACTTGTGTTACATGAACAGACTATAAAAGCAATATATACCTAAATAGAACCCTCTAGACCCCAAATCATGTTTTACATCATTCAAGAAATGTCTAGGGTGTACCCTTAGCAAATCTACTATATGAGGATGTTTAGGATGATCTCTAAGGAATCAATATAGGAACCCTTTTCCTAACCATATAGGTTGGAAATATATAGGAAAGTAGAATAATCCCTCTTAGATATTCACTCAGGATAAAATAAAACCATTTGTGAATAATTATTTAATTGTATCTCTTTTTAGTCACTCCAAGTTTTAGGATGAAATTAGTGATAAATTTGGAGATTTTAGTTAATTTTTTTTCTATACCCATGTTTGTTGTTCTTGACATGTTTTAAATGCCCTCATTCTTCCTGAATTAGATTTATACAAATTTTCTTTCAGATATGATTATTTATGGCTAAATGACACTCTAATCATTCATTTCATGATAATAATGAAGTGTTTGAGAAATGAATGAGTTGGTATCCTTATCTATTATTGAACTTACATGTTATAAAGCAATTAAGAATCATGATATTTCTAATTCTTTATAATAATAGAGTTATATATATGTTAAAATGACACTAAAATTGATGATCATGTTGAATTATTAATAAAATTGTAGATTAAATGTTTCATATGGCATGTCAACAATAAATTGTTCTCTAGGAAGCATGGACTAGGTTTTATCTATGAGGTCGATGCCATGAATTTGATGGAAGGAGGTCCAAACCTTTTAGGCCTATGCAATAAGATTGATGTGCTGTGGTAGATGCCTTGTGGCTTGAGGTTGATGAATGATGTTAATATCACACTTTAATGCTATGCTTATTTAACTGAATCATTAAATAAGAAGTAAATTTGGATAATTCATGAAGTGTTTGGGTTTTATCAATAGATATATTGTTGCATGTCACACATACTCTAAAAGTCCATACCTTTTTTATGAACATATGATCATTGAGAAACTCTAGAAAATTGAATATAAACTTTTTGATTTAAAATTGATAAATTTTGGGTGGTAAAATAAGAAAAACTATTATCTAACTATCCTCCTATACTAGTAGTATAAACACTTACCCTCCTAAATGTAATTCATTGTCCTATGAGATTCTTAGTGAGAACATCCAATTATGAGAATACAATTCAACAATGTGTCATCCTTACATTAATTATGCTCAAGAAATTGATTGACTAAGATGATTCTAAGGCCTTGCTTAAGGTTATCATGTGAATATATGTAGCATAAAGGACATATTGTCCAAATCATGATCATTAGTTAGGCAGCTGTAATGAGCATGGTAGTAGTTAAGGCCATGATGCCTATTGGTTATGCACTGAATGTCATTGACGAAATATAAGATTTCATGCAATAATAGAGACCCTTTTTACTAGTAATTTATATTTCTACTTCTTATTTTTTATTTTTGATTGTCTATACATAATAATAATGAGCTAAAAATCTCTAACTAAATTATACTAATCTTGATCATTTATATTTTTGTCAAATAATCATGTAAGATGAGTAACCAAAATAAGTAATAATGATTCTCTAATCATATCATGTATGCCTTGTGGAGTGTAGAACTTCCCCATCATTGAGAATTCAAGGAGGGAATTGAGTTTTCATTTTGCAATATAGTGGTCATGACAATGAACTTGGACTCATAATTCTTTAATATACATGGTCACATTCTTCATGTTGTTATCGCTGCTCTCTCCCTTATAGTTGTTGGACGTGGCATGGTTGTTTCTTGTGGTTGTTGCATAGAGAAGGCATCTAAGGTGTGGTCCCCTTGATGTCATGATATTACTTATTATATGAGTATAGATAGAGGCCATATGATCTTTTATTGTATATTGATTCTTCCATACAAACTTAAATGTTCTTCATGTGATATGTTGTAATCTGTATATTATTAATGTGATGTTATAACTACAGTGAAGTATGTATTGAGGTCAGACCTGATGTTATCTAGGTTGTGCGTAGATGATCCACTCCATTTTGCACTTAGACCAACTTGGCATGGAAAGATGGCTTAGATATTTCACAATCATAATATAACAATTTGGATGGTACACACCATATTAATTATAGAAAGAAACTTAGATATAATATAGTTGAGTAGGGTACAAGAATTATCCTCAATCTTGATTTGTTCTAGCATATCTATAAGTGGCCTACTGAAAACTATAACTAATATCATGTTAAATTATTTGAAATGATTGATATGGTTGGATTGATTATTATAGTAGAATGAGATGACAATATAAGATATCTTGTAACATAGTAAAGATCATTTTTTGACAAATATTTAGTATATCATTCATATACTTTTGATTATATTATGTATATCATTCGTATACTATTGATTTACTGAGTTTAACATTATTTGTTGCCAAAACATGCATATATATCTTGGTGTGAGTTCTCCTATCATAAGGACTCTTTATGACTCTTACATAGTTGTCCCACTTGTTTTATTAGATACAAAAAATGATGAGATGATAAAAACTTCATAGCTAATGACATAGATCAGTGTTGAGTGTTCCCTTGCTAAGATGTTAAAGATTTAATACCAAACAAAGTAGTTCATACTAGGGTTTCCCAGGACTACCACATTTCTTGAGTGTAGGGTGGGTTGTTAATAAAGTGAAATGTTTAATACTTTGGTTATCTTAAATTGAATTCATAATGTATAAACTAGTTTAAGATACATATTTTGTTGTACATTTAAGTTGAATCTCCATATAACATAGTTGTTGTAATTATGTATATTATTTCATTAATTTTAATAATCGATTAGATCATTACGTTAAATGTATCTTTTGAATTATTCATGATGATATAAATAGTTTTGATACACTTTGTTAAGTTTGTGATTTGAGATGTGTGACTTAGATTCAACTTTGTAGGGCCTATTCCCAGTTTGGTTGGTGAGACAAAAAAGTGCATCAAAGATGATACACATGTTTTTTAGGAAAAAAAACGTACTAGGTTTTCTTCTTTCTTCACTAGTAAGTTTTTTTGTGTGTTAGATTAGGTCTTGATACACTTTTTTTGTGTGCTAGATTAAGATGGGTTTTTGTTTAAGGATCCATATTTGTAAGACCCCTGATCTAGTTTTCTAGCTAATCATTTTTTTTTGTCTGATATGATGTTTAGGACCTTAATGTAATCTCTTGAATTCCTTCATAACATGTGACAAGACAATGTTTTCAATTAGGTCATGTTTGGTTGATGTTTGAGCTATATATTTTTGTTTTGGACCAAGATGCAATTTACCCATGTTGAGGGTCAATCCTGCAACTTTTCACATGTAGGTTGTGTCTTTTGTGTCAAGGAATCATGAGAGAGAGATAGAGTGATGCATAGTGGTGCCTTGTTGGACCTTGGTTGATGATGTGAATCCCCTAGTGATGCTAGGCTTTTCTAGGGTTTGGTTGATGATGTTGTCGACCTTGTGAGTGTTGACCCTTGTAGCAACTTGTGTTTGTACCATGGGAGTGTTGCAACAAAAATACCTTCCTTGGTTTATGTTTGTTGCGACCATGGTACCCTAGATTTGGTTTTAGTCTCTAGGGTTCCTAATGTTGTTGTGTGTAGAGAGCTTGCCTTGTTTGGCTATATGTAGTGGTCACTACATAGTGATCCTAGGGTTGTTGCGACCACAAGAGGGTGAGTAATGGACCTACTGGCCGCTACACCACCTTGTTTTTATCACCCTTCAATGCATGCATGTCTTGAGTGGTTGCATGGTTGATCTTTTGAGGGACAAGTGTCCTAGTGGTTCCCAAACTTCTTGACACCCCATATACTTACCTCCCTCCTACCCCATGTATATATATCAGCTCTTTATTTCACATGCAAAAAATACTTTTCGATCTCTCTTCTTCCTCTCATCTCCTTGTGTTCAGGCATATGGAACTTGGTGGAGCTAGGAAAGGTGTTGATCTTGGAGCTTTGATTGCTGATCATCCTTGCATGTGGTGATCTTGAGCTTGATCATATTCTTTGTGGTGATTCCGGTGATCTTTTTTCTTGGCAAGTGGTTCTATACCTTTGATCATGTTTTTCCTTTGGAACCCTACCTTCCTTTCTCCCTTCTTGGTCGTGAGACTATGGATCACCATGGTGGCTATCTTGAGGATCTTCTCTTTACAAAGGTCAGAGACAATGGTTTGAACATTGTAGCACCTAAGTGAGATGAATCTTCCTCCCATCTCCTTTCTTATTTTGTCTTCTTTGGTCAGCCTAGGGTTTGAGTTATCTTCATATTGAGATTTTATTTGACTTATTGTTTTCTTCTCTTTAGATGTGACCTTGTGGCCGTGGAGTTGATCCAAGTTGGATTTCTTCTTCTCTCTTGTAGCTAGTAGCTTTGGATCTTGACCTTCATCCTAAGGCGGGTTATATAACTTTCCTCTCTTCTATTATTGCACTATATTCTTGCTTTGATGTTGTTGTCCTAATCTCTAATACATGATACCAAGATGCTACATCATATTATTATCATATAGGGTTTATGACTTTGAAGTATTATTATGTGGATTACTCTTTCTCTTAAACCCTAATTTCATGCACCTGATTCTAAGTGTGGATGGGTTGATGTTCCTTACATGCACCTTGACCTTTGGTTTCTTCACCATGTTTATGGTTTGGCCATCATGTGTTGAATGGGGTTTTGGATTAGTTCTACATGTTTTTAAGGTTTGGTTTTATCTCTCCTAAAATGGTGTTTTTGATGATATTGGTGATGAATGTTTTAGGGTTTGATGCTCAATGTTTTCATGGAAGTTCTTACCTTAGTGACATTTGAACTTCTTGGTGTGGTGCACCTATTTTATTTGACATGCTTCCCTTGGTTCCTTGGAGTTGTTTTGACCTATATGATGTTCGCTACCGGCCATGGCGTGTTTTGGTCAAAATGGTTTTGTTTTGGATGTGGGTCGGTACATTTTTTAACCCATGTTGTGGTCACTATCGTTGGTTAATGGGTGGGTTGTGATGGCAACAACCCTAACCCTAGTTTTCTTTGGGGGAGTTTCTATGTTTGGACTTGTGATGGTCAATGCTAAGGGTGGTGTTGCGGTCACAACACCCTATTTTAGTTGGTTTGGTCACAACATGGTTCACTTACGGTCACAACATACATTGTGTTTTTCTTTGCTTGGTCATAACAAGTGTTGATCTAGTGGATGGTCGATACATGTATGAGTGGAGGTCACTACACCTTGTGTTTTGGGTGGTCTCTACAATGTATAAGTCATGTTGGTCTCAACACATGTGTTTTAAAGGTTGGTCGGTACACTTGTTTCCTGGTTTGGTCAAAACATAGTACTGGTCAGGATGATTGACTAATCATGACATGTGTGATGCTTAACCCTAATGCATTCCAAGAATGTGGGAGATGATGTGCCCAGGGTTAATGACTAGTGTTGAATTGGAAACACTAATAGGCTATATGAGAAATTATAAGCCTAATTCTCATGTGTATAAAGTACTTGCTAATCTTGTTTGAATTAATAGCAGGTGGTTATGTTTTCTCATCCTACTTGTGTAACTCTAACCTTGCAAGTGGAATAAGTATCATAGTTAGTGATTGCTATGATGTGTTTGACATGACACATGGTGATGATTATGAGACTTTATGAGGCATGATGAGAGAATGATAATGTGCAAGAACTATGTGATTGGGTCTTATGACCTGGAAGAGGCTTTATGCCTAGTGAGAGGTGATATCCTCTAGTAACGAAATGAGGGATTGTTATATCTTAGTGATGTGATGATGTTAATGGCCTTGTATGGCAGAGATATCAAGATATGATGTGATAAGTTCCTACCTCATACATTTTATATCTTCTAAAGTTGCAACATACCCTTATCTTTGTAGAGTTTGTTTTGGATTTTTACGTTGTAACTTGATTGATTCTAAAAGATTACCAATTGTCTTAAATAATCAAGTGAAAACCTAATCATGTAGTTTCCATGTGCCATAGATCCATCTTTAGTGTCAGTACTTACTGGATGGTGAAATGGGTTCTCCCTTAGTGAAAGCTTAGAGTCGTATATTGTTTAGTATATGCATTTCATAGGATTGGCTACAACCATACCCTGATAGGAGAGCGGTAGAGGTCGCATATCAATGATATATTTCAGTATATATCTGATATGTTTTGAGTATGGATGCGGCCATACCTTGGAAGGAGTGCATTTGCGGTCGTAACTCAGTTTTCTCTAGTTGTGTGCCTATAAACCATGGCAGACTAGGTTTTTTTATTGTTGGACTTTATATGTCACTGCGGCAGACTCAGATTGACCGTAGGTGTGGGAGATCATAGGATTCTGGCTACTCCTAGATCTTGTATTGCACTATTTCAACTTAGTAGTGAGCAGTTGGAGCATGAGTGGCATACCTTATCTCCTCATGGCATAATAAAAGACATAATACAACCATGTAGTATATTTGGTTAGGATTAAACATGACTCACAATGGATAACCATTTGCCTTATATTTTGTGTTGATTAGTTGATTTTATAATGCAGTAAGAGAAATAAACTATTATACATGTTCTTCATATTCCTTCTAAAAGTATAATATGTTATACAGCTCATATGTAGACGCCTAAAGTGCTTAAACAAAGTTAGTTGCTTTATTCATATCATTTAGTAGAATCCTCTTAGCCTAATAGTAATGTTATCTTCATGTTTAAGCTTATCTGTGATAATAATAGACATTGGGAAGAGTTATATCTCTTAGTGGGACATTGGTCTCACTCCGTGAGATTCCACATCTTTTAGGTGGTCCTGCATGATTAGGTAGAGATCATGTGGTTGAGGCTGAGTAGCAAGAGGAGTAGTAATTGTTGAAGGTTGGATACGCTACTTGTATTTTGTAGTAGAGTCCTATGTGTCGTCCTTGTGCTCTCAAGTCTTGGGGGTGTTTTGTAGATTTTGTATACCTATACGAGTTTTGGCAGTAGGACATGGTTGTATAGATATGGCTTGTATATGTGTTAACACGTGATCATATGTAACAATTTGTCGCAGGTTGGCCTAAGTGAACAATTTTATATATGTTGGTATGTATGACTAGAGAGCTAATCATATGATGATTGTAATGAACTAAATGTAAATGATTTGATTAATAATAAAGGCAAGCTTCCAATTTATTCTATTTAATTCAATTTTGAGATAATCATGTAACAAATAAATGTCTAGAAAATGATATTACTCAATGACATATGTCTTCAAGTATGTGACTAGGAAGAATGAGATCATGCATATGCTAAAAGTATATACATTCTCATTATGTACCTGATTGGTTGTTATTTTTGAAGGTAGATAGACAGCAATAACACATAAGATTAGAGTGTCGATTGGTTGATGATAGAGTCTCATTATTCATGATATGGAGATTTCAAACCAAGCACACAAATACATGTTAGGGAATAGTGTATTGAACAGACCCACTGTGAGACTGACACATGGAAGCCATCATCATGGAAGTCATAGTCGGTTCTCACAATGATTGTGGTGGTTGTGGTTCTTAGACCTAAAATTACTGCACTCATAATATGTCATTTTGTATTCTTTGACATCATCAAAGATAATCCTGAAATACGAGTTATTATAAAGGTGATGATTGGGTGACTATGACACATGGGGATAGACTGTGAGTGATAGAAATGGGATTTGTCTCTCCTAAAAGAGTCTGATATCTTAAGACTTGATTAGTGAGACTAGGAAGTACATGTCCATGTACAAGTGAGTCAATATGTGGTATTGGGCTAACATATATCTCATACAGTCTACTCTGGTTCAAGGAAAAGATTGAATAATAATGAGGATGACTACTCCATGGCTCTAGTTCAATATGGATATCAGTGACAAAAGAACTATACAAACACTTCAATACCATAGACAAATTGTAGGTTGAAGTTGTTCTCCACCTTTCCATTTACTTGGGTAGCAATGATGTGTGATTAGGCACCACTCATTGCTTGTGATGTCATAAGTTATTATGGACATTCACTGCCAATGTAATATGTGACCTATAGGGTAACACACATAGGTCTTGACCTTGAAGAGGATTCTAATCTTGAATGATGATTAAATTGATTACTAAAGTGTTTAGTTATTCAATTCATGCAACAAATCAATTGATTGCACTACCAACTAATCGACTCACTTAGTGAGATAGCTGTTTGGAGTGCCAAATAATCGAGTCATGTGATGAGACAGGCATTTGGAGTGTTAGGTTGATTGGAACTGAATTAGCTGATGTTCTACACAAAATAGGTGTCAATCGATCAACTCATTGGGTGTACAGATCGGCTTGAGTAGAGCGATACAAATTGTTCACCTAGTGAACCGACCGACTCGGTTGGGATGGTGGAAGGTTCTAGTAACTTTCCAACATTCGTGAGAAGGTTTTATCATTTTGATTTTTCAATCCTATTAATACAAGGAATTAGTGTTTGACATTAATTGGAAACAAACTTCCAAATTCATATATGATTAGGAAACTACAAAATGATCATCTCACAGTATGAGACGATTGTCCCACACACCATACGACTGTCTATGTTTCCAGACAATTGGTTCGATGCTCACAGGTTGAGAAAATTCAAGATCTTCTGGTCCCTTCCACTCCTGCACAAACTGGGAACCCAAACCCAAACCCCTCCTATAAATAGAGGGGTACTGGGGGCTTCCCAGAATGAAATACATGCAATTGAGAATCAATTGCTCTAACAAATTTTTTCCTCTCTGGTTGTGGTAACCAAGAGATCCCATGAAAGTCCTACACGAGTAGGGAGGGTTAGCAAGGGAGAGAACAACTGAGGATCATTGTTGTGGGAGAGCCAGTTGGTGACTAGTATGCCAATGGGAGAGACAACTCCTTCCTGTCCATTCTAGCTGGATGACATGAGTTCTAGGTGGTCCATGTGGACTTCTCTAGAGGGGAGTGGCAAGGTGGCCTTTTCCCATCACTAAGGAGGACAACTTTAGAAAGTAGTCTGTGATGAGAGGAGTTGTTGCAGACGATGGTGTTAGACCTTTTTTCTATGGAGGAGCAGTCAGACAAGTCCCAGTGCAACTAGAAGTCAGAGTTGTGTATCTAACGAGGAGATGTTGATGGATTTTCTCCACAACCATGTATATCCTTACAACCATCCTTTCCAACTTATAGTTAATTACGCCATCTACTGTTCAATGGAAATATGGTAGATATATTTTTATGTTTCTGCTATCTATTTTGCTATATTTCCCTACAATGGTACTAGAGGCACATCAATGTACTATATTTTTAGATAATCAATATGATTAGATTTTGGTTTTATTGCTCCATTATTACATACAATGGGAATGATTTCTTGTCCAATTTAATACCATGACAATCTAACATGATTTTTCCGTGCGTAAAATGCAAGTGCACGTGTCAATGTAGTATAGGCCCTTGTGAGGCCCGAGTCGAACTCAGGGACACTGAATTATCGGTAGACTACTACTAACTGGTTGCGATCAGCTAAACCATTTAAAAGAGTTTGAGAGTTGTTGTAAAAACAAAAGAAAATAAAATAAAACAAAGCAATCAATTAAGGGTTTAGTTTAATCAATTCAATTGGATATCTTTAGGATTGTGGTTTCACCGCGGGTTTTCATTGTATGAATTTCCATATAATAGTTCAAGTTCATCTCTCAATCCGGGTAGTGGTCTGTAGTCAGAATTTCCCATTATCGTGGTACAATTCACTACCTATGTCTAGGTCGGTTCCACCGTCGTAGTAACCTATACCCTAAACTAGGTGCATTAGAATCGACCTCTGGGTGTCCACCATTAACCGTACATCACCTTATTCAAGGGATTTGTTAATTAATGTGAATTTCTTATCGTTTCAACCGTTAATTCTTCTTTCAAAGTAATTAAAGGTATTAGATTATCATTATGTTGATCAAGCATAACAATATAATTGAGAAAACAAAATCATACCACAGATTTAAGAGATAAATGATGAATTACCATGATAAAAATGTCATACAATGCTTCCCCGGGCTACTCCCGGTCCTAAAGATAAAGGGGATTAGTCCTACATGTTCATCTCCGAGCAAGACAAGGGTGAGAAAAGGGGAAACATGGAGAAAAACGTGAATAAGTAATGAAACCCCTGAACGGAGAAGATCCAAGCCTTCCTCGGTGTAGAATTCACGATCTACAACCTTTCAACGGTGGAAAACATCTTCTTCAGCTTCCAGAATGGCTGGGGTGTGCTTCTAGGCTCCGTTCTTCTCTCCACACCTTCTCGGGATGTGTGCAGTGGCTAATGACGTGATACCTCACTCTTGGCCGCCGTCATTAGGTATAATCACCGAGTTCGGTTTCAAAAATATCACAGCCGTCGAATTTAGATCAATCTGAAACAAACTTGCATCTGACGGTGTCGATACCATCGACGTGGGTCGATGGTATCGACTCTGCGTGGTATCGGCAAGTCTTCTTTTCTTTTCTTCGTTGCGCCTGATGTTGACTCGATACCATCAATGACAGTTGATGGTATCGACACTCTTAGGTGTCGGTTTTATCCCTTTTCCGTCGTTGAATCTTCAGGTGTCGATAGTATCGACTTTAGGGTCGATAGTATCGACTATCTACTCGCCAGCAACCTGATGGAATGTCTCTACCATCGACTTCCCTGTCGATGGTATCGACTATGTGCTGCTCCTTGCAGCTGGCAGCCTGTGGCTGTGTCGATAGTATCGACAGCTGTCGATGGTATCGACAGCTGCAGATATGCATTTTTCCTGAAATTGCAACACAAAACCACATAAGCTGAGATAAAACATATTATTGTAATCATTTATGCTTAAAACAATAAAATAAGGGAGAATTGATGCTGAGAAGGATCATAGACCAAAGTAAGTGAATTATGTAATATTAACCACCAAAATGACCAATAAACGCATAAAACGCGAGTGAAACAAGTCTATAAATGCGACTCAAAATCATTGCATCAAACTCCCCTAAGCTTGAACATTGCTCGTCCTCGAGCAACAAAACTTTAGAATAATATTGCGAGAGTCAACTAAAGAATAGATCGTCACAACAACATCACCACATGATCCCCACCGGACATTCACATACTGGCCCTCACTAACCACGGAATGATAATTATGCTAAAGGCGACAGTAATCATCCATAAAAGATATCTACCTCAAAAATAATGAACACTATCACATAAGGCAGTTAACATAATAAAATTCTCCAGTCCAGACTCGGTGTATCTTGTGATCTTCTATTCTATGTTTCTCGCCCTAACTACCATCTACATGGAAGAAGTTCTCCTGGTATTAATGAGTGAGGAGAAAATCATGGTGGCCTACCAATTCGAGCAACGGGTTGATGAAATGGGTGGCTCATGGAAGAAATGGAAGCATTATACGATTTCAACATGCACAAAGCAAAAATGACCTAAATGATGCATATGCAAGTGTAAATGCCCTAATGCCTTCATTTGGGTGGAATGATGCATGCACTTTCATTCCATCTCAAGGTGAGATGGAATATCTAAGAGAACTAAATCATGTACCCATTCTTCTTACTATGTAGTGAGAACATGTTCCTTTTTCCCTCTCATTACTACTTACTTCTCAATTCTCTTTTCTTTTTCTTTTTTTCTTCAAAACCTTTTTTTTTCTTATTCTTTTTCTTTAAGCCCTTATTTTCACAGCTGACAACGAATTGTTTGTCGGGCTCACTTATTGTTGCATAACTTATACATTTGAAGCATTCAGAAGGTATGGAACAAGTTCATCACCCTTAATGTTTCAGAAGAAATAAGATGCATGATGTACTATATGCACAAAAATGTGAATGCAGATACAAAATGATAATTATGCCACTAAATGACACACACCTAAGGATAATGTGCATGTATAACTATTCTATCTTTTTTTTCATTCAAAAATATTAGAAAATAGTTGTAATGCAAGACCTATCTACATGAAATGCAAACAAAGAGATTAAAACCGTAATGTACTTCCAATTCTTAAGGTGAAGTATGAAAACAGTGGGGTGGATAGATCACAAGACTAATTGATTGAACCTTTAAAAATTATTATGTGTCCCTCCTTACTGACCTGTGTAGTAATTAAGAGGTTTTTCTCTCTTATTTCAAATTAAAGTCTCATTATCATTTGTTCAGTTTAGGCTCAAACAACCAATTTTGTCCACTTTGCATGAACCATAAGAATGTACAGTTGTGATGTCCTATTTTAGAGTTAACAAACCCAATTATTTCCTTAAGTTATTCGCTCAAAGTTGAACAACACAAGCTTGCAAAAGCTCTAAATTTTTTTAAATTTTGCCCCTAATTCCCATGTACAAGCAACGAGATGACACATGACTTAAGACATCCACAAGTACACTAGATAGAGTCTGGATCCTACTAAAAAACAAAAAACTAATAAAAGCAAATGACAAAAGACAAAACAATAAAAACTAAAAACTGAGAAAATGAAAGGATAGAGTTGTTCCAACTCCCCCCCTAAGCTTGAATCTGACTATGGCCTCATAGTAAAAAACAACCTTAAAAGGTGGAACAGTGATACTGATCATTCTTCAGGAGGCGGCGAGTACTGCGGGGCCGTGGGGTCCCAAGATGGTTACTGCCCCTGAAAGCTCGGATCATACTGGGTCATTGGTGGAGGTTGTGGATACCCCCCAAAATAATTCTGGCTCCAGTAATGATCGTAGAAGGGCTGCTGCTGCATCTCCATCCTATGCAACATGTCGTGGATGTGTTGTTGGTTGTCGAGGAGGAGGCGCTCATTTTTAAAAATTGCCCTCTGATTATCTAACAGCTGGTTCGTCGTATCCTGAATACCAACATATGAAGTTGTATGTTGTTGTTGCGTCTAATGAATATCCTGCAGCATTGCATACATTCCTTACATGGAATAGACATCCTCACTTTGCTGCAAGGGCTATGGTCGTGGAGGCTGTGAAGAAGAAGATGCACCCAGATGCATGCAGAGACGCTTCCTGGGTGCCACTTGTGCCCGAAGAGCAGTGAAGGCCTCCTCTTCCTCTTCATTCTTGTCACCGTCATTGTCGTTGTCGTCGTTGCCTCCGTCTTCATCTGATTCATTAATGGCTATGATGGGCCATCAGAAATGCTGAGCACCCTCAATGTGGAAGACGGGGTCGGGAAGCGCACACTCTTGATAAGCTTGATTAATGTGGCAATGTGCGTATGGTAAACCATCACGAAGCAGGATGAGGTTGGAGCGGTGCAGATGCTGGAGGTTGACCTTGCTCCTGGTAGAGAGTGGAGTAAGGTGGGAATTATCCAGCCCAAGATAGCCAGCCAATGTTGTGATCAACCCTCCAAAATGCATTGGAGCTTTCCGCGTACTCCATTTCACGGCCACCATGTGCGTCAAGAAAAACGCGCCTCAATTACACTCCTCACACTTCAACAACTTATACAAGAAGAACAAATATGTCTCTTGAAACTTGCTGAGAGACAGGTCACCATGCACGGACAAGGTGGTGCAGAGCATGCGGTGAAGAACCCACACAAACAGATGTTTGAAATCCGCAACCGCCGCATTATGGTAGCTCACGGATTTGCCGGGCAGCGCAGTCACCAACTCGGAAAAGATGGCGTCGTAATCCGTCCTGTTATCTGGCCGCCAGTGCTGGTAGTTGTGATGAGCCCAGTTATATATAGAATTTAACTGGTCGAGGGTGATGGTGTAGTTATTGTTGAAGAGTCGGAACGACACCCTCCCTTTCCTCCATTCTCTGTCGGTGGTGATCAAGTCATTGGGAAGCACATTGATGTCTAGTGATGCCATGAACTCCGCCATGAGTTCCTTGTAGGTCAGCCACTCGCTGAAAAATGGATGGCCCTCGGCATAGTATTGGACTTCATCTGGCGTCTGGTTGGTTTGGTGCACTTGACCTTTGAGAACATATTGGAGATTAGCATCGAACCCTAAGTAGCGAACCATATCTGGGTCGACGTAGCGGGTCGGCTCAATCTTGCGCTTCATCAGTTCCTCGTAAACCTTCTGGACCTCCACGGAAGGATGGACTATCCGCGGACAAGGAATAGACGCAGTCGGTGGAGGAACAAACTCAGGGATCTCCATAGGATCCGCCCGTAAAGAAGAAGCTTTGGCTGTACGTACCATCGTCGCAAAGAAAGGAGGAATAGAAGACGGAGCTTGGTGGAGGTCGGAGAAGACAATCTCTGCTCGATGAAGGCTCAGGGAAAAACACGCTCCTTGGATGCTCGTAGCCGGGATCTGATCGCTCAACAAGATGCACGACCCAAGTGGAGGAGGAAAGCTCTGAAGGTGTGACGTCATATGACGACAATCCATCCCTTTTATAACCGTGGCCGGCGTTGCTGTGTCCTCGTCAATACCATCGACGCGAGTCGATGGTATCGAAACCTGTAGCGCAATCCATCTTCTGCTAGTATCGACGGTTGTCGATAGCCTAATTTTGGGGCCCAGATCGATGACACGTCGATACCATCGACGGGGTGTCGATGGTATCGACCCATCCCACGGATCGACTCTCTTGATGCAGTGATCGTCGTTGATTTCCTCTCACGGATCAGTGACATGTCGCATCAATACCATCGACGCAAGTCGGTAGTATCGACTCTTCTTAGGGCACATACCCTCGCGAGGCCCAGCCGCCGCTTTCTACCTGTAACTGGGTCGATACCATTGACTGGCCCGTCGATGGTATCGACTTGACTGAGACAAATTCGTATAAATATCTCCAGATATCTCATGAGTATCGACACCTATGTCGATACTATCGACCCCGTTTTAGCGAGCAACCCGATGGTGGGTCGATACCATTGACGAGGCCGTCGATGGTATCGATGTAGAGAGATTTTTGCAGCCGCCTACCTGTGCCCATCTCGATACCATCGACTCAAGTGTCGATGGTAACGACCCTGCCTCAGTCTTGCACATTTAACAAACAATCAAGGTATCATTTTTATTCTAAAAACAAAATCAAATCAAACTAATCTACAAAAGTGAACGAAACTAAACAAAACTACCGATGGCTGGGTTGCCTCCCAACAAGCGCCCTTATTTAACGTCTTAGGCTAGACGAAATCAAGCTCTTCATGCATCCAGAAGAGTAATGAGTGTGACCTCATTCACTTTCCTTGTGTAATCCTCACCGAAATACAACTTCAATCATTGTCCATTAACCAAGAATGTTTTCTCGCCATCACACACCATGATTGCGCCATGTGGCCAGACCTCCTCTACAGTGAATGGTCCACTCCATCGGGATTTCAATTTCCCAGGATGCATCTTCAACCTGGAGTTGAATAATAGTACGCGATCTCCTCTATTGAAGACTCACATCTGAATATGTCGATCGTGAATCAACTTTTTTCGCTCCTTGTAGATCCACAAGCTTTCATATGCATTCATCCTCAGCTCGTCAAGTTCATTCAGCTCAAGCAACCATTTCTTTCATACCTCATCATAGCTCAAATTCAGCCTCCTAAGCGCCCAGTGCGCCTTATGCTCCAATTCCACCGGCAAATGACAGGCCCGACCACAAGCCAACCTAAAAGGTGTAGTGCCTATAGGTGTCTTAAACGCCGTCCTATACGGCCATAAAGCATCCGGTAGCAAGGTGCTCCAGTTCTTTCTCATGGAAGCCACAGTGCCCTCCAAGATCTTCTTAATCTCCCGATTGGAGACTTCCACTTACCCCTACGTCTGCAGGTGGTACGGGGTGCCAATGTTGTGCTTTACCCCGTGCTTTCTCAACAATGCCACAAACTTTTGATTTCAAAAATGTGTACCTCCATCACTAATAATCATTCTTGGTATACCAAACTAGCAGAAAATGTATTCTTTGACAAACTTGCACACTACGGCGGCATCATTAGTCCTAGTGGGTATTGCCTCTACCCACTTTGATACATAGTCAACAGCTAATAGAATGTACATGTTAGAATTGGAGGACACAAAGGGTCCCATAAAATCGATACCCCACAGATCGAACACCTCGACCTCTTGAAATACATTAAGGGGCATCTCCTATCTTTTTGAAATGTCACCTGCCCGTTGGCAGGAATCGCATTGCCGCACATAGTCATATGTGTCCCTGAACAAAGTAGGCCAGTAAAGGCCACTCTCAAGTACCTTGGCCACAGTTTGAGAACTAGCATGGTGGCCACCCGCCAGTAGAGTATGGAAATGATGAAGGACACTTTCATATTCCACTTCTGGTACACACCTGCGCAACACACCATTCCTGCACTACTTTAAATAGGGTCATCCCAGAAATAATAACACAAGGAATGGAAAATTTTCTTTTTCTCTTGGTATGTCCAATCATCCGGGATAATTTTGTAGGCAAGATAATTTACAATGTAAGAAAACCAAGGATCTTTAGATTTCACAGGTAAAAGTTTTTCATCATGAAATGTCTCGGTAATGGGTATATGCACATCCTTCTCATCTACCCTTTCCAACTGAGACAAATGGTCCGCAACCACATTTTCTATTCCCGCATTATCTTTGATTTCAATGTCAAACTCTTGTAACAATAGGATCCACCTAATCAGTCTAGGTTTGGCATCCTTTTTCTACATCAAGTACTTAATGGCGGCGTGGTCCGTCCATACCATGACTTTAGATCCTACAAGATATTTCCGGAATTTTTTAAAAGCAAAAACAACGGCAAGAAGTTCTTTTTTGGTTGTCGTGTAATTCAATTGTGCTTCATTCAAAGTTTTGGACGCATAGAAAATCACAGTGGGTTTATTGTCCACATGTTGTCCCAAAACTGCCCCCACTGTGAAATCCGATGCATCACACATCGGTTCGAACGGTTTTGTCCAATCCGGTGTTTGCATAACCGAAGCAGAAATCAATTTCTCTTTAAGCACATTAAAAGCATGTAAACATTTTTTGTTAAAATCAAACACATCATCCTTCTCCAGCAACTCCGATAATGGTTTGGCAATTTTTGAGAAATCGTTTATAAAGCGGCGATAAAAACCGGCGTGACCTAGAAAACTCCGTACCCCTTTAACAGAATTCGGTGGGGGCAATTTGGAAATAAGTTTGATCTTCATCGGGTCTACCTACAACCCTTTGCTAGACACTTTGTGTCCAAGCACGATCCCTTGGCTTACCATCATGTGGCATTTCTCCCAATTGAGGACCAAATGTGTGTCCTCACATCGTTGCAAAACTTTGTCCACATTGTATAAACATTCGTCAAAGGACACACCATAGACAGAGAAATCATCCATAAAAACCTCCAAACAACATTCAACCATATCGGAGAAAATGGCAAGCATGCAACGCTGATAGGTTGCCAGTGTGTTACACAAACCAAATGGCATACGACGGTATGCAAATGTTCCGTAAGGACAAGTGAAGGTGGACTTCTCTTGGTCCTTCGGATCAATAGAAATCTGATTGTACCCCGAATAACCATCGAGAAAACAAAAATGAGATCGACCTGCTAATCGCTCTAAAATATGATCAATGAATGGGAGAGGAAAATGATCCTTAAGTGTAACAACATTCAATATACGGTAATCTATACATACATGCCACCCGGTTACCAGACGGGTCGTGATAGGTTCATTTAACAAATTATGTGTAACAGTAATTCCCCCCTTTTTAGGGACTACCTGTGTAGGACTCACCCACGTCGAGTCGGATATAGCATAGATGATACCTGCAGAAAGGAGCTTGATCACCTCCTTCTTGACGACCTCCATCATGCTAGGATTCAGTCAGTGCTATGGCTGAATTACCGGTTTAGCTCCCTCCTCGAGCCAGATCTTGTGCTGGCACAATGTAGGGGAGATCCCCTTGATGTCTGCTACCGACCACCAGAATGCACCTCGGTGGTTTTTCAACACAATCAGTAATTGATCTTCCTCCTCCGCACTCAGATATGCCGAAATAATCACTGGCAGCTTCTCACCCTCAGCTAGAAATGCATATTTCAAGTGCGGTGGCAGTGGCTTCAATTCTAAATCTGGCGGGCTGATCAAGGATGACTGAAGCGGTGGTGGGAGTTCTCTAAAGTCTTCATAGTACCTAGCATAAAAGCATGGAAGCACCTGAAGCATCTTAGCACACTCTTGTAGTGACTTGCTTCTCATCCAATCATGTGTTACATTAACCAGGCAGGCTTCAAGTGGTAATTCTGGATATGCATTGAAAACAGAACTTGCTATTGCCTCATCTTCAGTAGAGGGAGGGATGTCCTCCTCTTCATCATTGGGAAAACCCACAGCCTTGCTAAGAGACACAACCTTGATCTACTCCATGATGTCTACAGCCAGTGTCCCCTTCTCCACTTTAGTCATTACATGAGCCATATCTAAAAATGGCTTCCCTAGACATAAAGAGATATTCTGATCAAAGTGCTTCATCATGCGGCATTGCTCCTTAGCTTTCGATTGTGTGGTGCTGGAAGGCATGACCATGTCGAACTGATCGTCCGCGATACCCAAGGTCAAACGACCTCTCCCCATATCCAGTTACATGTCAGCCGTGGCTTGGAAAGGTCATCCAAGGAGTAACTCATTACCCTGTTCCTCCTACATTTCCATTACAACAAAGTCTGTTGGGAAAACGAACCGATCTACTTTCACCAACACGTCATCACATATGCCGTATGGCTTCACCATGGAATTATCCACCAACTATATTGTCATATTGCTCGACCTTGATTCTTTTAGTCCCAATTTCTTGAACATAGAGAGAGGCATCAGGTTTATGCTTGCCCCTGAATCACATACTACTTTGCCAAATTTCACCTTCCCAATATAGCATGAAATATTGAAGCAACCTGGATCCAGCCTTTTAGGTGGCAATATGCCCATGATGAAAGCACACACCTGCTCCTTGAGAACCACAACCTCAGTGTCAGAGATCTTCCTCTTCTTTGTAATGATGTCTTTCAGAAATTTCCCATAGGAGGGAATTTGCTCTATTGCCTCTAATTGTGGAATGTTGACAGAAAGTTTGCTAACGTTGTCCAGAAACTTCTTGAACTGTGCATCCACTTTCTTTGCTTTCACGCTATTTGGATACGGGACCGGGACAGCCTGCAACCTTTGATGTGGCGGAACATATGGCATCCTCTTCTGGGTCTCCTCCTCAACATGAACGGGTTCTGCTGTGACATCCTCTGTTATATCCTCAACCGGCAATGTGGTTGGAATCGGAACCTCCTCTGTGGCCTCACCTATGATTTTTGAATGGGGTTTGCTTGGTTCATCAGCCCTGGGGTTTAATATCTTCTTGCCACTCCTTAGCAAGATTGCCTTCGCTTGCTAGTTTCCTCCTAGAATGTTTGCGTTCCCTAGAAATCCTTGATGTGCTGGCTTCTTCAAGTTTGCTATCTCAGTTGCCATTTGCACCAATGATGTTTCTATAGTCCTCATCGGAGCCCCATGGCTTTGTAGAGTCTTCCCAAATTGATTCATTAATTCCCCTTGTTGCTTGATCTGCTGGCCAAAAGTGTTCATTAGTTCTTGATTTTGCTTGATCACTTGGTTGAGCAATTCCATGCTCTTATCCTCCGTCACCGGTTGGGGTTTTGCGTCGGGGTCCTGCAAGAAATTATTTGGATCCTTCCAGGAGAATTTCTTGTCCTTCCTCCATGAGTAATCATTGTTTCCGTACCCCTGCTGCTGGCGCATGAATTTGACTTGAGCTTCATCCTCAGATTCGGTATCTTCTTTTGCAAGTAGTTTCTTGGAGAGAAGGTCCATCTTCTCATTTATCTCTTTGATGGCCTTTGACTCTCCCGCAGCTCGAACATGCTCTACGACATCTCTGTTGCCCCAGGATTTCTTCTTGGCCATGTTCTTCAGAATTTCCCAACACCTTGTGTCTGTGTTGTTTAAGAAGAACCCTGAACCTGCAGAATCTAGGTTACTTCTATCATGCTCGGAAATATCAAAATAAAAGATTTTGACCTTCGTCTCCTTGTCAAGCCCATGACGCGAGAACCTCCTGAGCATGATCTAAAATCGTTCCCAGGTCTCAGAGTAAGTCTCTCCTGCCTTCTAGCTGAAATTATGGATTTTCCTGATCATATCATTCGTCTTCTCGGGCGGAAAGAACCTTTCAAAGAACACTTCCACCTTGTGGTTCCATGATTCCACATATTCATCGTCAAGATTGTGCAACCACTCTCGTTCATTTCCTGCCAGAGAGCTCGGAAACAGCTTCAGGTACAATGTCTCCTGCGGGAACCTGTCTATCTTAATCATGTCACAGTTCTCCACGAACTAGCTAATGTGAGTCACCGGGTCTTCATTTTTTAGCCCATGAAATGCATTAGACTTGACCAGGTTGATTAATGCAGGATCAATCTCATAAGTCATAATGTTGATCACCTGCTTCTTTATTGGCCCTTTTGAAGAGGATGAGGAAGAAGCCTTTATCTTCTCCCATATCGTCTGCTCTTCTGCCATGGCTTCTGGTTCTGAGTCGAAATCTATTTCTTCTGAATGGTGTTGATTGTAATCCTCCTCGTCTTCTGGTCCCGACAGTGGAACCTCTAGTGCTTGTTGCGTGTAGTCGCTTCTACGCGTCCGCACCATGCACAGTACCTGCAAAATGATAATTTCCGTTCATACCGTGCTAGACAATTACAAAATGGGAACAATAGACTATGAATTTTAGAAATGATTATAAAATAATAAAAATAAAAGGTGGCCTAGAATGGCCGCTCGCAGCACTCATAGTGCCAAAAATTGCCGTGTCCCCGACAACGGCGCCAAAAACTTGACACGATTTTTCCGTGCGTAAAATGCAAGTGCACGCGTCAATGTAGTATAGGCCCTTGTGAGGCCCGAGTCGAACTCAGGGAAACTGAATTATCGGT
Organism: Alisma plantago-aquatica; assembly: GCA_963693085.1. Classification (NCBI taxonomy): domain Eukaryota; kingdom Viridiplantae; phylum Streptophyta; class Magnoliopsida; order Alismatales; family Alismataceae; genus Alisma; species Alisma plantago-aquatica. The sequence continues at coordinate 1,296,603,567 of OY856410.1, read as the reverse complement.
AGACTACTACTAACTGGTTGCGATTAGCTAAACTATTTAAAAGAGTTTGAGAGTTGTTGTAAAAACAAAAGAAAATAAAATACAACAAAGCAATCGATTAAGGGTTTAGTTTAATCAATTCAAGTGGATATCTTTAGGATTGTGGTTTCACCGCGGGTTTTCATTATATGAATTTCCATATAATAGTTCAGGTTCATCTCTCAATCTAGGTAGTGGCCTGTAGTCAAAATTTCCCACTGTCGTGGTACAATTCACTACCTACGTCTAGGTCGGTTCCACCGTCGTAGTAACCTATACCCTAAACTAGGTGCATTAGAATCGACCTTTGGGTGTCCACCATTAACCGTACATCACCTTGTTCAAGGGATTTGTTAATTAATGTGAATTTTGTCTCTTTCAACTGTTAATTCTTCTTTCAAAGTAATTAAAGGTATTAGATTATCATTATGGTGATCAAGCATAACAATATAATTGAGAAAACAAAATCATACCACAGATTTAAGAGATAAATGATGAATTAGTATGATAAAAATGCCATACAATGCTTCCCCGGGATACTCCTGGTCCTAAAGATAAAGGGGATTAGCCCTGCATGTTCATCTCAGAGCAAGACAAGGGTGAGAAAAGGGGAAACATGGAGAAAAACATGAATAAGTAATGAAACCCCTGAACGGAGAAGATCCAAGATTTCCTCGGCGTAGAATGCGCGATCTACAGCCTTTCGGCGGTGGAAAACATCTTCTTCGGCTTCCGGAATGGCTGGGGCGTGTTTCTAGGCTCGATTCTTCTCTCCACACCTTCTCGGGACTTGTGCAGTAGCTAATGACGTGATACCTCACTCTTGGCCGCCGTCATTAGGTATAATCACCGATTTAGGTTGAAAAAATATCACAGCCATCAGATTTAGATCAATCTGAACCAAACTTGCATCTGACGGCGTCGATACCATCGATGCGGGTAGATGGTATCGACTCTGCACGGTATCGGCAAGTCTTCTTTTCTTTTCTTCGTTGCGCCTGATGTTGACTCGATACCATCGATGACAGTCGATGGTATCGACACTCTTAGGTGTCGATTTTATCCCTTTTCCGTCACTGAATCTTTAGGTGTCAATAGTATCGACTTTAGGGTTGATAGTATCGACTATCTAATCGCCAACAACCTGATGGAATGTCGATACCATCGACTTCCCTATCGATGGCATCGACTCTGTGCTGCTCCTTGCGGTTGGCAACATGTGGATGTGTCGATAGTATCAACAGCTGTCGATGGTATCGACAGCTGTAGATATGCGTTTTTCCTGAAATTGCAACACAAAACCACATAAGCCGAGATAAAACATATTATTGTAATCATTTATGCTTAAAATAATAAAATAAGGGAGAATTGATGCTGAGAAGGATCATAGACCAAAGTAAGTGAATTATGCAATATTAACCACCAAAATGACCAATAAACGCATAAAACACGAGTGAAACAAGTCTATAAATGCGACTCAAAATCATCACATCACAATCCCAAACTAATACATATATATACATATATATGTACATATACACACACACATACACACACACATATATATATATGTATATATATAAATGTATATACATATATATATATTCAATTTACACACGTCTCCCAAAAAGTGAGTTTTGATGGTGGATTTGTAGCATGTTTATGGCCTATAAACCCTATTATCAATGCATGGTTTTATGATTGGTTAATCGTGTTTCATCTCGGTTTGCACACCGAGCCTCTATCTTAGCTTCCGAATGCTACCTTTTCTCCCCTCAAATGTAACTCGAGGTTTTCCTATAATATGTAATAGTAAGATAGTTTACTTTCATATTGTTACACAGAGGATGGCATCCCGAAGATGAGCCAACTAGCTCTGAAGGACCAAGGAGAACTAAGTGGACGTGTCAAACTCACCTGTTGGAGGACCCAACCGATCAGTTAGAGGAGACAATAATGGTGGAGTGACAAAACTAGACGACCGGTGAGATAACCAAAAGACTGGCTAAGAGGCAACACAAACGGTTCAAGGCTTGAACTGATCAACCCAGATTGGCAAGCACGAATCTTCATCAACAATAGGTTTCTGCATGTGATGTGGACCTAGGTTTTGGTAATTCCTTGTGGCTCCAACGAATTACATTAGGCTGGACATAATCATTGCTTTCATTTATTGCATATTTTTTTGTGGGATATAGAATGTATATGATACATACTATATATATTTGGTGATTGGATAAAGTATATGTATTTATAAAATACAAAATCCATGAAATAAAATACCAAGTCTCATGCTTTCCAAAAGCGGCACACATGAAAAGCTTGATCGACCAAGAGTAAGTTACACCCTAGCGTGGTGCTCTGTCTATCTCGTGAAAGTGTTATATATGGCAATAGTGTAGGTTCTGCCCAAGCATGGTGCATTATTATCATGTCAGGTTTTGGGTCAGGTTTGACTGGTGATTCTTAGAGAGTCTAGGCCCAAAAGAATGTAGATGATTATGGAAAATAGTTGTGCATATCATCTATATGAGAATTGCATATGATGCAATTGGTAAGTTGCCTACCTTGGTGATTACTATGTTTTGTGGGGTTGGTTGGGCCACAATTGAATTATCTTGGGTCTTGGCCCACTAGAATATTGTACGTTGCACTATTTTGAATTGATATTGAGGACTATCAATTTGAATAAAATATTTAGATCAATATTTAATTAAGGATCTAAGTGATATCATGAAAATTTTCAAATCAAATCAAATTGGAGGTTTTTGACAAATGCAAATTTTCTCTTGTAGAATCAAATGACAAACAAATTTGTATTGCGATCAGTCCTTAAGAAGGACAAACTTGACAGAAAAAAATTCCACAACTGGTTTTAGACTTTGAGAAGGGTTCTCAATGAGGAGTGCAATCTCCACATCCTTGGCAAATTAGTGCCAGAAATACCGACTCCCGATGTGCCTAGGGCACATGTGGATGCTTACTGGAAGCATGCCAATGATGCCTTAGAGATAAAATACCTTATGCTTAGCTGCATGAACTATGAGTTGCATGAGTAGTGCGAGGAAATGGGGATTCATGGGATGGTAACATATCTTAAGAAAGTGAACATTGGCCTTACAAAGTAAGAAAGGGATGATATCATAAAGGCACTTTTTGAGTCAAAATTGGTAGAGCGAACCTCAATAGAAGAACATGTGCTCAATATGATTGGACATGTGTATCATCTTGAAGAATTGGGATTCACCTTTAGCCAAGATTACCCACAAATATGATTGTAATGATATTTCCAAAATCATATAGCCATTTTATTGTGTTCTATCATATGAATAACATGGCCAGACTGATGTTAGACTTGCTTTCTATGTTGATCCTCGCTGAAGCAAGATTAAAGAAGGACAAGCCATGATGGTGATCAACAGAGCTGAGTCTAAGAATCAAAGCACGATCGAGAAGAGTTTTGAGGTCAAGCACAAATACAAATCTTCATTACTCAAAAAAAGGAGAAAGAAAAGTACAAGAGGAACTCATCCTTTGTACTTGAAGGCATTCAGGAAGAAGAAGATAGGGATAGTGATCTCCACTTTTGGTATATACGTTATAGAGATAAATCTATATACTTCTTCATAATGGGTACTAGACACCAGATGTGGAACTCACATATGTTCGAATATGTAGGATCTGAAAAGAAGTAAGCCTTTGGGAAAAGGCAAGGTGGAACTGTGAGTTGTGAATGGCACAAGAGTTGTGGCTTGAACATATAGAACATATAGTTTATCTATGCCGAAAAGGCTTGTAATAGAGTTAACAAACTGCTATTATGTACCTTCTATAAATAGAAACATCACTTTTGGATCTTGTATGAACAAGGATGCATTTGAATTCCATATTAAAAATGGCCAATGTTCTATTTCAAAAGATGGGATCTTATATGGAAGTGCCCCAATATCTTATGGTCTTTACTTGTTATATCTAAAGATAGAGGTATATAACGTTAATACCAAAAGACAAAACCTAAACAACTCAATCAAAACATGCCTTTGGCATTGTCGTTTAGGGAACATAAATGAGAGTCACATATTCTGAATCCATAAAGATTGTTATCTAGAATCTTTTGACTTTGAATCAATAGATACATGTGAATCTTATTTGTTAGGAAAGATGCCTAAGAGCCTCTCCACTAGTAACAATGAAAGGTCTAGTGATCTATTAGAACTCATACTATGATAGAGTGAAATTTTGATGTTCTTGAATACCCTTTTGGATGAACATGTTCATGGATTTGAGATTCAAATATGCGTATATGTGTTTTGTACTGAAGTTGAGAATCATATGATGTTAAGATTATGATTAATGGCCTAATTATATGGCATGTTGGATTATTTGGTTGAGTGGTCAAATAATGATAGCTTGGCACCAAATTTTAATGGAATGCTGCTATGATGAGGATAAAACTATGGCTCAAATTTCATAATGTTCTGAAGTTCCTAAAAGGAGATGTTATGGGTTGACATTGGTGTAATAAGGCATGTATTGGTGACTTTAGAAACATAAGTTGTGATCAATTGGATGTTGTGTTATGCCCACACACACATTGGTTTTTGGTTGACTTTACTTAGTATGTAGATGCATATTCTATTCTGAATGGAGGAAACCATGGACTTTGGATGCATATCAAGAGGTGGAGAGCTGCCATCATTTTTCTCTAGCACAGTAGAACTAGTGGGACGGAAATGGCCATCGTTTCTGGATGCATCAAGACCACGATCTCCCACCATGGGTCAAGAGGAAAGACTACGTGGTAGTTGCCCTCTACACATCAAGGCTAATCAGATGACCTCTCTCAAATCTCTCAGGGTGATAGGAGAAGTGGCAGTTGCTCACCGGGGTTGCTAGGATTCCTCACCGGCAAGCCCAGCCTCGGTGGTGCCATAGAGAAGCAGGCAAAGGAGCCAGCAAGCCTATAGTGGCGGCATCATGGATCTGCAATCGGAAGAGGAGACCTGTCGATGTCCATCATCTTGAGCAGTTGGAGAAGATGAGAAGAGTCGCACTGAAGGAAAGACGATGAGCACTGAGATCCCTGGATCCCTTGGCGGCATCGGCAGATCAGACGCGAGAGAGAGAGAGATAGAGAGACAACCATAGACTTCTCGCCACAGTCTACTGTGGTGCAGTGACGCCCAGCACGAGTGTAATGACCCTGACCTGGGTTATGAGGCAACCCTATTTGTTTTGGCTAATAAAGTTGCTTATAACTTTAATATAATCCTCTAAGGTGTTTTGTTATCATGTGACACACTTATGTTCCAAGTTTGGTCCTGATTGAATGATGTTTGAGCAATGTTCCTTTGTTTTGGACCAAAGTACAATTTACCCAAGTTGAGGGGTTATATTGCAATATGTCATATGTTTAACGTGCCTCATATGTTTTATCATCATTATAGAGAGAATGATGCAAGTTGGTGGCTTGTGAAAAGCCCAAATTCCAAGTTTGAACTTGTTTGAACAATGATGGTACCTTGTGCACCAATTTTGGTACAAATTGTAATTTACCCAAAATATAAGGTTTATATGCAAATTACCACCTCTAGAGTGTCCCTAATCCCTCCTAGTATCATGTATAGGAGAGAGAAAGAAGTATACACCATGTTTGAATCAATTATTAGTGATGGTGATCTTGGTGATGAAATGACCAAGAAAAGGGGGTTGAATAAGAAACCCTAACTCGAGTTGTATCAAGTAGAAAAGCTTATATATGAGTGCCTATCGGCCAAGGAGCCATAGGAGGAGTCCCATATCATTTTGTGGACTCTTGGAAAATCCCATGACGTGCAAAGTACCTCAAGGAGGTGAGTTGTGTTGGGTTACAACTTCCTTAGTAAAGTTGTGATGAGTTGTGAATAAAGTGATGAATTAATTGATATATCTTAATCAAAGGGATATGTAATGGACGAATCTTTATCCCTAGATCATCCTCAACTGTTTTTCATGTAAAGATAAATGTTTATTCATGCATGTACACATGTCATCCACACATGGACACGTGGTATCTACTAGCTCAAATTGATGACACCTCATTTTTACCTTCCTTCATGAGCAACGAGTATATATACCCCTAGTTTCATCCCTTAGTGCAATTTTGCGACCCTTACCACCCTCCTACCCTAAGGTATCGTGCATATATATCTTGTATCGTGTAGGAGTAATGTGGTATTGTGCACGGGCCTTGGGTATCTCCCATAGAAAGATCATATCGCCCAAGTAGGGTGATATCGGCCAAGAAGGGTGATATCGGCCATAGTGAAGTGTTTTTGGCCACAAGTGAGGGGGATATCGGCCACAAGTGGTGGAATATCGTGCAAAGGTTGTGAGGTATCGTGCAAAGGTTCTAGAGAAAGAATGATCTCAATAATTAACCCTAAGGTGAGGCCATGATCATCTTCAACCTTGGATTGAAGTATGATTTTTGGGTTTTGATCTTCTTTTCTTTTCTTCTTCACCAATTGCTTATCCATAGTGATTCCTTTTATATGAAGGAGTTTTAAACGAGACTTGTACTCTTGATAAGCCATCTTCAACCTTAGGAACATTGAGCTTTGGAGCTTGGAGATTTGAAATTATTCTTGAGGTGGGTTATATAACTTGAACTCAACCATGTTATTATTCATCACCTAAATTGATATATTTAATGATCTACTTTTAATTCCGAAATTTCCTGAAATAGTTGATGAAATTATGAGTTCTAGTAGTTTCTTAGACCTATTTCCATGAACTATAATAGTTAGAACTAAGGTCTAGAGCTTGAAGATGTTGGTATCACTTTATAAATGTGATATCCGGTGCAAGCACACAAGCAAGCACCTCTAACCCGATATGATGATGCACCTACTCCACTAAAATGATATGAATAAGATATTATATCTTCTTGCATGATATGGTGGTGTAGTATACTCCTATTGCATGATAGAAAGTCAAGTATAGACTCCATGTATGATACAAGGTTAAATGTATACTTGTAAGTTGATATGAAACCCTAATTTGGGTAACCCATTATGAGTGAAGAATAGTAAGTGCTATTGCACAATATGGTAGCCCGGTACACAACCCTAGTTGATGTCGAGCCTGACATGGTAATGAGTTGATACCTCTTAAACACCATGGGTGACACATACATGTACCATGTGCCCGTCACAACCAACCCTAACCCAATATGGGTGTTTCAACCCAACATTGGATGGTGTAGCCCAACATGGCTTGGTGCCCTTCACTCCTATCGACTTGTGTAATGGGTTGAGAAGATTTTAACCAATTGTTTAACCTATTACTCCTCCTTAATATAGGATGGTACCCTTGAAGGAGGAAATAATATGAATATATTGGGTTGAGCCCGATATGGCAAACCCTAACCCGTCACGGCCAACCCTAGATGGTGAGCCACCCGATATGGTGATTGAATACACCTTTATCCCAACATGGTGCTGGCTTTATACCTCATGCATGACATGGGTAACACATACAAACATCTCTAGTCCAATATGAAACATGTTCATATACTTCTATCCCGATATGGTGAGTGCTCATACACCTCCAACCCAATATGGTGGTGTCTATACAACTACAACCCGATATGGTGAACATATGTACACCTCTAACCCGAGACACCTTGTAAAGGTGAGGGCAAGACACTCTTAGGAGTGATGAGTGTAACACCAAGTAATGGTGTGGCTAATACCTTGATAGGTGAAACACCTAAAGTGATTAATAATGGACAACCTTATATCAAAAATGCCTCAACCAAAGATGAGTCCATATCAATTGATGATGGTTGGAAAATTCAAATGTGTGACTTATGACCAATACACTACATGATAAATGTGATGAGCTAGTGCATAAAGTATTATGATGGGACATATCCTAATATAAGATAAGTTGATGAACTTAAGTAAGTTAAAAGTGATGAGGGAAGTGATACATCAAGATATGATAAATATCACATCCAACACCTCAAGGTTGATATACCTTGATGCATTTTAAGTCCAATATACTTGGATGAGTAACACATGAAGTGTGTCATGTCAATTGTTACATTGAGATGTAATGAAATTAATGCACTTTGATAAGTGTAGGCTTATATGCCTTGATAAAGGATTAAGCCAAGTTAATGGAGTATGATGTAATCAATATCCTAGTGAGTATGAGAGAGAAACTCATACTTTGTGTTGATAATTATTTAATGATAAATGATGAGAATAAATAAGTATGATTGAATACTTATGATATCAATGTATGCTCCTAAATGTGTGGAGAAATAAATTAGGGTTTGGATTAATAATATGAACATGAAACCCTATTCGTCTATAAAGGGAAACCCTAACCCTAATAATGGGAAAGTTGTATTTCTCTTATTACATAAGCCTTGTGAGCCATATGAATAAGTTGTTGCCTAGTGAGAGGTGACAAGATATGTAATGGCCTTGAGATCCATGAGAATAAGTTGTTGCCTAATGAGAGGTGACAAGATGTGTAATGGCCTTGTGAGCCATATGAATAAGTTTTTGCCTAGTGAGAGGTGACAAGATATGTAATGGCCTTCTGAGCCATGTGAATAAGTTGTTGCCGAAGTGAGAGGTGACAAGAGGTGTAATGGTCTTCTGAGCCATGTGAATACTTGAACAACAAGTGAAATGAATACCTTGGTCTGAGGACCTAGAGGTAATAGTTACCTAATAAGTGGTAATAGTATTCAATGATGATCTAAGGGTTTGAATACCCAAATATATAATGATGATGATGATAATGTTAAGGGATGAGAATTCCCAGTAATGAGATAAGGGATTGAGATCCTAAATGTTATATGTGTTCTAAAGGTTTGAAAAGTACTTGATAGATGTATTACGCTTATTCTTTGTAGCATTTGTCATAATAATTCATGTTTGAAAACTTGAGTGATGCTAAAAGAATATGGTAATGTATTTAATTAAGCAAGTGGAATCTTATCATGTAGTGCCCTGACCATAGATCCATCAACGTCAAAATTTGCTGAATGGTGACATGGGTGGCTCCGTGGCATAACCCGAAGACCGCATATTTTTGAGTATGCGGGGGTGATGGGCAAAAATATCTGTACGCCCAAAATGAGGGATTGATGGTAGATAAACATGAAATCTCTCAATCCTTCATTATTGGTTGGGTTCGATGTAGATAAACACGAAATCTATCGACCCTTCCTCAGGTTTGATGGTAGATAAACATGAGATCTCTCAATCCTGACGAGAGTGCAGCTGGCCCTACAACTCTATAGCAAAGTTTCCAGTATACCCTGGAAAGCTATTTAGCAGTGACACAAGATGTCCTGCCTATGGTCTTGTACTAACCAAGACAAGGGAGGTCTTGGCAGCTAGCTCTATCATTGACCTTGTATGGTACTGATGCTTTACGTCATCGTGGTTGGTTGGAGTATGAGAGGTATACCTCATATCCTCAGGGCATAAGTGTGATTGTAAAATATGCTCAGTCGTGTAGTATATCTGCTTAAGGATCGAATTACAGAAAACATTATTTGATGCACAATACAATTATACATCTTAGTGGATAGATGTTATTTATGTTTCTTTACATTCCTTGCAAAACAGATAGATGATTTATAACTCTACCATGGGAAGATGTAATGTTCTCCTTAAGAAATGAGATTACTTCATTATGTTCATACAGTGAATTATTCTGCCTGTTAATATAAAAAGAATCTCTGCTCAGTTTATAAATGCTTAATCTATGATAATAATATGGTCGGCGGAGAGTTATATCTCTCGCTAGGACAATTGTCTCACCCCGTGAGATCCACATTTTTTTAAGGTGGATGTGCATGAGGTGGAGAAGATCTTTCTGTAGAGGAGGAGTGACAGCTGAGGCAGTAATGATAGGTCATGTTGAGTGTATAGTTTGTCATGTCTTGTAGATAGAAGTCCTATGTGTCATCTCTGTACTCTCAGGTCCTTGGAGTTGGTTCGTTATAGTTTTATGAATAATCTGAGATTTTGGCTTGAATGCCTCGAGGTCTTATGTTTCTCCACTATGTGTTTTGATAGAGCAACTATTATATGTTGTCCTCAAGATGAGATGAAACAATGTTGTACAATATAAATCATGATATGTATGATTTTTGGATCTTTCAATAAAAGTTTTTTGTACAAAAGGTCTCCTTGCAAAATAGTTTTAAATTTTAGTGATTTTTGTTAATCCACTGTTTATGTTTATTCCGCTTAATTAATGACGGTTTGTTTGTCATTTTGACGACTGTCGTTTCAATGAGAACACATGAGAGCCTTGCGATGGGCGCACACTTGTCAGACTAGAGGTTGAGAACACTTCAGGATCAAGAAGGATCCTGAGGCATAGAGGAAGAAGGGTCGAAGCTACTGGCTGTAATGGAGCTCTATTTTGCTCGCCGAAGATGCTCTCCCAGTGCGGTCGCACCCTAACCAGATCGCGAAGCGACCGAAACACCTGATCGGACACACTCATGCGTCATGCAGTGAGGAAGCTAGGATAAGGAGGCTACAGTAGTGTTCTCATTGGCGTTCTAGTGCAGCCGCACCGTGCTGGCTTGTGGACTGGTGTAGAATGAAGGAGAACGGGTGGTGTGTTTCAAGCAGCGTCGAGATCATGAGGAATTGTGGGAGAGAAGGAAAAGAAGGATGAACCGGGTTCAAAACGCAGAACGACCCCAAAACTAGGAAGATTTGAGCCGTACACTGGCCATCTCTATGAGAACTAAGGCCAAAGAAGGGTCACATCTCCTTAGGGACAGATGGAAAGACGAGATTGGCCACAAAAAGGTAAATCTTCAACAATTCTCAGTTCTTGAGTAATTCGAAGAAAATAGCCCGATTATCAAAAAAATACAAGTAAGGTACCAAAATTCTTAGAAAAATGAGTAGAACACAGTAGAATGATAATATCCGGATTTTGATGAACTAATATCAATGTAATGATGTAAGATGTAAAATGGTCTTTTCTTTCCTAATAAATAATAAACGAAGACCTAAAATTATGAGAATGTGTCATATGGCTAATTAGTGACTTATAATCCATCTGATGTCAGTATTTATGATGTTGATGCATGAAATCATGTAATTTTCTTAGAATGTCAAATTAGGGCTAATACCCTAAAGAAATTTAATAAATACTTACATGCTCAATAAATGATGAGATTTACAGAAAACTCTCATATCAGTAACTTGAAGATAATATGTAAATATGAGATCAGTTTTATCCATGAAATTTGTGTTATATGAAGAGCACCCTTAATGCATGTGATGTAACCCTAATATGGTTAATGGAAGTGACATAATGTTAAATATGTTCACATAATAATGTGACACATGAGTATATCCAGTTGATGAACTATAATCTGGAATATGACATCAGTAAGATAAATCTAAGATAAGAATACTAGTAATCATGAGAATATCATAATGAGATAAGATGTAATAGGATGAGAACCTGATGGTATATCTGTTATTGTCTTTATCAGGGTTGACCAAGGTATAGATGGCATCAGCAATATGTGGTTTAGATTATGTCTCTTGTTCAAGGTACGCCATTACCTCTTACTTGGCTTATTATACAATATGCTTGTATTATATGTGTAGTAAAATACTTGGCATATGATATTGTATGAAATGATTGTTCTTGTATGATATGTTGCATGATTTTCCATACCTATTGCTATGAATACATGAAACATAATATATTTGTTCCATTATATCTAAGCACTTAAACTCTTTCATAGTCAAGTGCTGGAATAAAGTACTTCAACTCTTTGGTAGTCAAGTACTTGAAATTGATCCAACTCTTTGGTAGTCTAATCACATTATGAAATGATCCAACTCTTTGGTAGTCAATCATAAGTCCTTTAATGCATGGATGATATAATGGAAAATGTGCTTAAAATATGTGTGTTCTCTTTTGTTAATGAATATCTTTGTGCAAGTATATGCTTTTTCTTATATTTGTTTAATGCTGCCAAGTATTAGGATTATCTTATTTCCAAGATATGATGAGAGGTATATAAAAGACATGTAGGCGTACTCAGTAAAATATTCTTGAATATTGTGTTGAAGTGTACCACATGTAATCTTTTGTTTAGGTTGTGGTTATGCTTTTGAAGATCCAGGATAGTTGAGAGTTGTGTGGAGAGCTGATGTATAGGTGGACATGTGGTCTTAAGATCTTGTTTTTTAGTGGTAGTACATGTATATGTAAAAGTTTGTTGTTCAATATGTAATATCAAATGTTGTAACAATTCATTATGTAATTATATGTTGAATGGTGAACATGTGTTGTATGATTTTATTATTGTTCATGTGCATGTGCTACTGATTGTTTCCTTATGACTTCCTCTGATTTTCTTCTTAGCCTAGTGTGTGGTGCTTAAATTGGGATTCTCACTGAGGTAAGGTTTCAATTTGGATGTCACACAACATATTAAGTTTTAGAAAATATGGGGACGTCACATGTGGTATCAGAGCATGAACAATAGCAAAGACTGACATTTGCTCATCATGAAACTCAAAGCTAAATAAAACCTTGAACTTAATAATCTCTAGGGTTAGATTAGTCATCTTTTAGAGACTAGATCTGACCTAGCCTCTAGGTTAGCACCTGGATGTCAGAGAACTAGGTCTAGACTAGTGCTTGTTGTATAGAAAGTCCTTTGATGTCATTCTTTCCTTATAGTGTAGCGGTATGGGACGTTGCATTATTTGGAAATGACGCACATCAAGGGAAGAGAAACCCTAGACATATGGCGCTCATTGTTTAGAGTAGCTACACTAGTCTACACCATGTTCTCACCCTTTTCATTAGTTTTCATGGCATTGTACTCTCTACTATGTGTGGGACACTCATTTTCTGGATTTGGTTTTTGATTACAATTGGATCGAACCTTGATATTTTTCTATGACACATGTTTTATCAGAGAAAAACTATATAATATTTTATTATATATGTAAGTATTACAAAAATTTGTCCCCACACATGTACGAGTAGGAGGTGGTCATGCAACCTAAGTGAAAGTGAATGACATCAATCTAGAAGAGAGAATAGTTCTGGATTAGATGTCTAGAGCCTTGTTGGTATATATGATAGATATAATAGATGAAATAAGTTTTGATGATATGATATAAGTCTTATATAGATGATATAAGATGGTTTATGATGATTAATGTTGTATTTAAGGATTAAGGTTCCATTTTGAGGATTTGAGATAGGCTTTGATGATGAAAGCATGCATGTTTTGTAAGATGAGATAAGATAAGTTAATATAAGTTATGTAAGATAAGATGTGAGTCAACATGAGCCTCTATCTGTTTTATGCAGGAGGACCTCTATTGTTAGGACCAGTTTGAGGGTTAACGCAAGAGAGAGTGAGACCCATTGGGAGAAGGTTAGAGAACCTAAACTCCAAGATATGAGAATTATGAGATATGTGATATGATATGTCCTAAACTAGACTACTCCTAAGTGAACAAGTTGATTTTCTCTATGCATGATTCCAATAGTCTTTTTGAAACCTAGATGTCCTTGGGAAGACCAAACCCTAGAGTCAGAGAGAGGCTGGTTATATATGATTATTTGAATATGAGAACCTACCATCTGGGTGAGGGAGAGAGTCCTACCCTGGAGGAGGCAACTGTGTTAGTTACTGTGAAGCCTCATGCTCGGGTTGGTGGTTCCTTGTAGGAATATAGTGATTGTGTTTATAAATAAAGATCCGAGTAAGCATATATTTTGGGTAGATAACCTATGAAGAGAATGTCATATCAAGTTTTTGTTTGTGATTTTGTGGCTAAATCTTGTGAAGTTGATCACTAGTGGCAATGAGGTAAACCTGTTAACCCTAGACTAAGAGAGGGAAGATAAAGTATATGCATATGAGATACTCATAGAGTTGAGTGAGCTCAAAGAGACTGAGCATGGCACTACCCTCATGATACAGGTCAGGAGAACCTCAATTGGGCTAGATAAAGTTTTGATACAGGTTTGACATGCCACTTATATAAATTTGTTTAGCACAACCACGATATAATATATGTAAGGATGTGATCTAATCTCGAGACATGATACATAGACATGATATGATTGAAACCTAAAGACGGTTTGATAGATATCAATGTATAAATGGTTAACCATGTACATGAATAATGAAGATGATGTGAAATCGTTGGCTAATGTTGTAATGAAATCACTAGTAAATGTTGCAATTTATTATCAGTAATGAAATAAGGTCATGTGAATGAAACATTTTACAAGAGGTGTTAATCTTAGTGCTAATAAAGATGAAAAAAATATATGGTTTGATAGTTAGCACAACATAACGATTATGACACCTTGATATGATCTAGATGGATAAAGTGAGTTGATAGCTAACTCCCTCATAAAAAGTATATGTTAATGTCAAAAACCTTAATGCTTGGGTAAGATGAGGATGTAAATCCTAGGGTATAAAATATGATAGATGTCACGAAGTAACCTAAGCTTCTAAACCCTTGTTTCAACCTTATAGAAAAGAGGTGGTTAATACTATATTCTTTTGATATGAATATAGTTTCGAGCTTTTGTTTTTGAATATGTTGTACCTAGAATAGTGCCCTACATATGGATGCAGACATGATTAGTTTTCCTTAGAGTACGAATATGGCTTAATTTCAAGGATGAAATTTTCTTTTAAGATGTATATGATGTGATGGACTGGAATTCTGACTTAATTTTGAGGATGCAATTTCTTTTAAGGTGTGCAGGATGTGATAGAGTGAACTTTTGATGTTCTTGAATACCCTTTTGGATGAACATGTTCATGGATTTGATATTGGAATATGCAAATATGTGTTTTGTACAGAAGTTGAGAATCATATGATGTTAAGATTAAGATTAATGGCCTAATTATATGTCATGTTGGATTAGGTGGTTGAGTGGTCAAATAATGATAACTTGGCACCAAAGTTTAATGCAATGCAGCTATGATGAGGATAAAACTATGGCTCAAATTTCATAATGTTCTGAAGTTCCTAGAAGGAGATGTTATGGGTTGACATTGGTGTAATAAGGCATGTATTGGTGACTTTAGAAGCATAAGTTGTGATCAATTAGATGTTGTGTTATGCCTGTTGGATCCTAGATGGGTGATTAGATGCTCTAGAGGGGGGGTGAATAGAGCTGAAAACACTTAAAACAAAATTCATTAAACTATCAAGATATATCACAAGATAAGGTTGCTAAATAAGTAATTTGTGTGCAACTATAAGATACATAGCAAAGGAGAGAGAGATTGAACATGCACCAATAGACAAGCTATTTAGAGTGGTTCCACACTTCAAACTAGAAGTGTGTCAGTCCACTTTCCTAGAGAGGTCAACCTCTAGGACTTCCAAACTATTGCATTCTTATATTCATTCATAAGACTTACAATACATGACCAAACAAAGGACTTACCTATCCAATACAAAGAGTCTTCAACCTTACCAAGGACTTACCCACTTTGCAAGAGTCTTCGGCCTTCTCCAAGGACTTACCCACTCTTACACAAGTCTTCAGCCTTGCAGGAATTACCCACTCTTCTTGGATCTTCTGCCTTTGACTTCACCTTCACCCAGAGAAGCTTCCACCAAGGACTTACCCACTTGACCTTGAGTCTTCTGCCTTCTCCAAGGGCTTACCCACTCTAGCTCCAAGTCTTTAGCCTTGATCTTCACCAAGGGACACCTTCCCTTGTTATTCTTCACCTCTCTTGGACAAGAGAGAGAACCTTCATCTTCATGATTGCAAATGAGAGAAGTGGAGGTGGTGGAAGTGAGAGCCTCACAAGATATATATATAGGACTAGCTCTCTTACAGATTTCCTACTCACTCTAATGGATGTAGCAAGTGATTAAGCTTAGCGAGAGAGAGGAGGCTGTAGGAAGCACTCAACTATAGAATAGGAGCCTCACATAGAGTTTGCAATGAATGCTCAACCTTGGAATGAAGCCCAAGGGGTCCTATTTATAGCTGGGGATGCCTCTTAGCCTTTGGGAACACTTGTGAACAAAAACTAGCTGTTTTGTGGCTTGCAACGGATATATTTTCACTTGTTGCAACTCCACAACGGCTAGAAACACTTTTCTGCACTTTTCCGTACAGTGCAATCGGTCGAGTTCTGATGGGTGTAACTCGACCGATCAAGTAGGAGGCAAACCGATGTTCAAAGGATCGATCGAGTTTGTCCTGAGGAAACTCGACCGACCATTTCAACTGGAAATGGCCTACTACCCAATCGGTCGAGTTCTGTGAGTGCACAACTCGACCGATGCAATCTTCAAAAAATCGACCAAGGTGGATCGGTCGAATTTCAGGCTGGGGAAACTCGACCAAACAAGTGCCTGTAATTGATTTTCTAAGATGCATCTAAAGTGCTGTAATATTCAATCTAAGTGTTCCTGATATTTTTCTAAGCTTAATTACAAGTCATACAATCATTACAAGTGATTTACAACATGATTCTAAAGGATATACATCATATTACAAAAACGTGCACTTGTATGACTTTGACTTGTCTTTTCTCCAATTTGATATTGCGCAAGTTAGGGCAATTGGAGTGCGTCTATACCTAATCTAAAATCAATCAAGTAGAGACATTAGACACCAATATGTGGAATGGTTAGTCATCATCAAAACATGGGTTTAGTCAATTTAGACGTGAGTCAATATTGACCTAATTGACCTTGAGTCAACAATCTCCCCCTTTTTGAAGATGACAAACCATTCCATAAATGTATTGAAAGCTTTCAAGTAAAAACATACCTTCAGAGAAACCTAGGGGTTTCAATAGAATGGAGTTCATATGCTCCCCCTCAATTGATGCGCATGGAGTTATCATACTCCCCCTCAATTGATGCTATTTCTCCTGCATGGTTAGCTTTCATAACATTTATAGAAACTATGTCTTCTACTCATATATGTTCTACACATATATGTATTCTCCCCTTTACCTTCTCCCTTTACATGAACATATTTCTCTTCTTCATGTAAGACATGCCTTCTTCCTCTTTTTAAAAGAAGACATACCTTTCTCCCCCTTTGTCATTTCAAAAAGTGGGGTTATGAAGAAAATAAGAAACATCACTTGTTAAAGAGAAAGGAGATAACAAAAATATATATAAGGAGAGTAGAAGAACACAGACAGGGGCTTGTCCAAGCATAGAAAGAAAAGCAAGTTAAAGCATATACTTGAACAACTCAAAAGGCAAGATAAAGTGCTGCAGAAAACAATAAATCACAATTTTGACCCTCAAGATGATGGAATTTGACCAAAAACCATCAGAGCTCATGGCAAAGTGATGAGTCTTGCTCAGAAGGTCGTTTCTTCATGAAAAACACAAGTCTTGCACCAAAAACTGAAACTGGAGCAAAAGCTGCATAAAATCCAAAAATACTCCAATTTCCACATATCATGTAGATCTATGTACCCTGCATAACAATGTTATGCAAGCAGCTCAAGATAGTAGATAAGCAATTCAAAGAACAATCTTGAGCATGTATGAGATAAGATACAAACATAACATATAGATGATCAAAGATTCCAATTTTAAACAGAGTTAGAACTACATGTATATGAACTACTAGTAGATGATATCACAAGTTAGGACTACTAGTAGGATCTAGATCATACGCAAGCTATGAGTAGATGAAGAGATATATCCAAACAAAGAGATATGCAATTTTAGAAGCATGAAAGGATATAACTCACATACAAATATGCATCCTTACCGAAAGATGATTACTACTAAGAACCTCAAGGTTGTATCAAAACAAGATATACACCTAGATAGATGTAGCAAGTTAGTGTACAATGGAAGCAATTTTTAGACACAACCAAGAGATCCAAATAGATCATCATCAAAACCTGCAAAACAACTCAAAGCAAGTAATTGCAAGATATAGATATACCAATTTAGAGCAATTAGAGAGATAGAGTTGTATGCAAGATAGGCAATTTAGAACATGGCAATATGCATATATAAAGATACCAAAAGAGAGTGCCAAAGAATAAGGCTATTGGTTGAGAAAATCTAGTTGAGAGGGAAATTCTCATTCAATAATCCAACTGTGTATTCTGTGCACAGTGTTATCAGTCGAGTTCTGTGCATTGACAACTCGACCGATGACAACTATTGGCAACACAAATTGGTGCCCATCGGTCGAGTTTCACTAGGAAAAACTCGACCGACAGAGCAGTTGTCAAAAAGCACATATATTTCATAAAAACATATTTAAAGGCATGCAAAAAATACAAACCATATCCAAACATGTCTAAGCAAGTTAGTAATGCACTATAGAAGCATTAGAAACAGTTTTTGAGCAAGAGTGTGAAGGGAAACACAAAATACCACTTTTGACTCAAAAACCATATGTATAGTGCACACTAACTTGACAAAAACAAGTTACGATAGGTTATAAGCAATAAAACATTTACCTTGGTGCTTACCATTTCCTTTTCCACTTGTTGTCACCCTCTACACATCTCACCTTTCTTCTTTCATGTGGATTGAGAAGTCAATTTCCAATTCAATAGCTCAAGTCAATCCATTTGCAAGTACCTACAAGAAGAAAGATGAAATGGTCCCCAATCATGTTTTTGGGTCCGGAGGGGTTAGTTTAGCAACCCAAATCTTATTTCTCTTGGGTGCTTTCCTAAAAGGACAACAATTTGAATAATGACCAAAATCATTGCAATAGTTGCATGTGCCCATAGTCTTGGAACTAGAGGATTCTCCATGGAATATTGGAGGTCCTTTATCTTTGTTGTTCCCTTGACTACTA
The DNA here is from genome assembly GCA_963693085.1 of Alisma plantago-aquatica. Lineage (NCBI taxonomy): Eukaryota > Viridiplantae > Streptophyta > Magnoliopsida > Alismatales > Alismataceae > Alisma > Alisma plantago-aquatica. The sequence goes on along the minus strand of OY856410.1, from coordinate 1,296,584,688 downwards.
TCATACCCCAAACCATGTCTACTAATTTGTTTAGTAGAGTGGTGTAGGATATCATTAAGGCTCTTCTTACCAACTAATAATCTTTGCAAAGAAGATCTCAAACTTTCATTATCATGCATAAGATAAGTAATAGTAGAAGAAAAATAATTGATATTATCTCTAGCATGCAAAATATCATTTTCTAAGCAAAGATTTTTAGTTAAATAAGAATCTCTATCAATATGAAGAGCAACAACATCATTCTCTTTATTAGTATAACTAGAACAAGGTTCACGCCCATTGATTTTAGCAAGCAAGGAGGCATTTTCATATTTAAGCACCACTATTTCTCTTTGATAAGCATAGATTTCTTCTCTCCTTGCATCATCAATAAGCTTGAGTTCTACGTTTTCAGATTTAAGAACATCAGTGTCATGCATGAGATAATCAACAATTAAAGTATGCTCTTCATTAGAACTAGGCATGAGAGGTTGAGCTTCTAGAAATCTAATCTTATCAAGCAAACTGACATTTTCAAGTTTAAGAGAGTCTACTTGACTAAGACAATTATTTTTATCATTAAGCAAGCAAGAATTAGCATATTCAAGATCATCTAGTTCTATATGCAAATTAGCAATAGTTCTAGCAAGCTTTTTCTTTTTCTTTTTAGAAGACTTAAGAGAGGCACAAATATCATGAATAATAGCAATCAAAGATTCTTTATCTAAAGAGTCTAGATTTACCTCACTTGAGTCTTCACTTGTTGACACTATAAGGGAAAAATGGCATTCTCCTTCATCACTAGAGCTTGAGCTTGATCCTTCACATGAATCTTCACTTGAGCTTGAGTTGGAGGAGCCATTTGAGCTTGAGTGCCATTTCTCCTTCTTGTGAAGATGGGTCTTTTTTCCTTGTGGACAATCTTCCTTGTAGTGACCCTTCTTTCCACATGTGAAGCACCGGATAGAGGAGGACTTGCCTTTGTAGAGTCTACCCTTGGAGTACATGCATCTTCTTCAACTTCAGAGGATGGAGAAGCTTGACCAACAATAGACTTGATTTGAGCTTTGATTTCAGCCTTCTTCATTCTCTTGAGTTCTTTCTCCTCTTGTCTTTCTACTTCCTCCCTCTTGTCAAGTGTGGCTTCATGTGCTTGTAGATTTCCAATGAGCTATTCAATAGGAATATCCCTAACAGACCTTGTTTCTTCAATAGAAGTCAACTTGGATTCCCACCTCTTGGGGAGAGTTCTAAGGATCTTTGAGTTGATCTCTCCACTAGACATAGGATGTCCTAGAACAGCAAGACCATTCAAGATGGTGTTGAGCCTTGAGTACATGTTGGATATGCTCTCCTCCTTTCCCATCTTGAAGTTCTCAAGCAACCCTTTGAGCATGTAGACTTTGCTTTCCTTCACTTGATCTGTCCTTTCATAAGTGATGAAAAGCTTTCTCCATACCTCATAGGCCATCTCACAAGAAGAAATTCGGTTGAACTCGGTGGGGGTCATGGAGGCATATAAAATGTGCATGGCTCTAGCATTCAAGGTTGCTACCATCAAGGTGGCTTCATCCCATTCTTCAATATTTGTCTTTGGTAGAATGTATGGGTTGTTCACAATTTGCCACATCTCAAGACTTGATCCTTGGATGTAGAATTGAATTCTTCTTCTCCAACAGAGGAAGTTGCTCCCATCAAAGATTCGAAGGCTGGTCGAGAGTCTCCCTCCTAGGTAGTCACCCATCTTCTCCTACTTGTTGAAGTATGCGTGGAGAAGACCCGCTCTGATACCACTTGTTAGATCCTATATGGGTGATTAGATGCTCTAGAGGGGGGTGAATAGAGCTAAAAACACTTAAACAAAATTCATTAAACCTTCAAGATATATCACAAGATAAGGTTGCTAAATAGGTAATTTGTGTGCAACTATAACATACATAGCAAGGGAGATAGAGATTGAACATGCACCAATGGACAAGCTATTTAGAGTGGTTCTACACTTCAAACTAGAAGTGTGTCAGTCCACTTGCCTAGAGAGGTCAACCTATAGGACTTCCAAACTATTGCATTCTTATATTCATTCATAAGACTTACAATACATGACCAAACAAAGGACTTACCTATCCAATACAAAGAGTCTTCAACCTTACCAAGGACTTACCCACTTTGCAAGAGTCTTCGGCCTTCTCCAAGGACTTACCCACTCTTGCACAAGTCTTCAGCCTTGCAGGAATTACCCACTCTTCTTGGATCTTCTGCCTTTGACTTCACCTTCACTCGGAGAAGCTTCCACCAAGGACTTACCCACTTGAGCTTGAGTCTTCTGCCTTCTCCAAGGGCTTACCCACTCTAGCTCCAAGTCTTTAGCCTTGATCTTAACCAAGGGATGCCTTCCCTTGTTCTTCTTCACCTCTCTTGGACAAGAGAGAGAACCTTCATCTTCATGATTGCAAATGAGAGAAGTGGAGGTAGTGGAAGTGGGAGCCGCACAAGATATATATATATATATATATAGGACTAGCTCTCTTACAGATTTCCTACTCACTCTAATGGATGTAGCAAGTGATTAAGCATAGAGAGAGATAGGAGGTTGTAGGAAGCACTCAACTATAGAATAGGAGCCTCACATAGAGTTTGCAATGAATGCTCAACCTTGGAATGAAGCCCAAGGGGTCCTATTTATAGCTGGGGATGCCTCATAGCCTTTGGGAACACTTGTGAATGAAAACTAGCCATTTTGTGGCTTGCAACATATCTATTTTCACTTGTTGTAACTCCAAAACGGCTAGAAACACTTTTCTGCACTTTTCCGTACAGTGCAATCGGTCGAGTTCTGATGGGTGTAACTCGACCGATCAAGTAGGAGGCAAACCGATGTTCAAAGGATCGGTCGAGTTTGTCTTGAGGAAACTCAACCGACCATTTCAACTGGAAATGGCCTACTACCCAATCGGTCGAGTTCTGTGAGTGCACAACTCAACCGATGCAATCTTCAGAAAATCGACCAAGGTGGATCGGTCGAGTTTCATGCTGGGGAAACTCGACAGACTAAGTTCCTGTAATTGATTTTCTAAAATGCATCTAAAGTGCTCTAATATTCAATCTAAGTGTTTCTGATATTTTTCTAAGCTTAATTACAAGTCATACAATCATTATAAGTGATTTACAACATGATTCTAATGGATATACATCATATTACAAAAACGTGCACTTGTATGACTTTGACTTGTCTTTTCTCCAATTTGATATGCGCAAGTTAGGGCAATTGGAGTGTGTCTATACCTAATCTGAAATCAATCAAGTAGAGACATTAGACACCAATATGTGGAATGGTTAGTCATCATCAAAACATGGGTTTAGTCAATTTAGACGTGAGTTAATATTGACCTAATTGACCTTGAGTCAACAATCTCCCTCTTTTTGAAGATGACAAACCATTCCATAAATGTATTGAAAGCTTTCAAGTAAAATCATACCTTCGGAGAAACCTAGGGGTTTCAATAGAATGGAGTTCATATGCTCCCCATCAATTGATGTGCATGGAGTTATCATACTCCCCCTCAATTGATGCTATTTATCCTACATGGTTAGCTTTCATAACATTTATAGAAACTATGTCTTCTACTCATATATGTTCTACACATATATGTCTTCTCCCCATTACCTTCTCCCTTTACATGAACATATTTCTCATCTTCATGTAAGACATGCCTTCTTCCTCTTTTTAAAAGAAGACATACCTTTCTCCCCCTTTGTCATTTCATAAAGTGGGGTTATGAAGAAAATAAGAAACATCACTTGTTAAAGAGAAAGGAGATAACACAAATATATATAAGAAGAGTAGAAGAGCACGGATAGGGGCTTGTCCAAGCATAGAAAGAAAAGCAAGTTAAAGCATATACTTGAACAACCCAAAAGGCAAGATAAAGTGTTGTAGAAAACAATAAATCGCAATTTTGACCCTCAAGATGATGGAATTTGACCAAAAACCATCGGAGCTCATGGCAAAGCCATTAGTCTTGCTCAGAAGGTCGTTTCTGCATGAAAAACACTAGTCTTGCACCAAAAACTAAAACAGGAGCAAAAGCTGCATAAAATCCAAAAATACTCCAATTTCCACATATCATGTAGATCTATGTACCCTACATCACAATGTTATGCAAGCAACTCAAGATAGCAGATAAGCAATTCAAAGAACAATCATGAGCATGTATGAGATAAGATACAAACATAACATATAGATGATCAAAGATGCCAATTTTAAACAGAGTTAGAACTACATGTATATGAACTACTAGTATATGATATCACAAGTTAGGACTACTAGTAGGATCTAGATCATAGAAAGAGATACCAAAAGATACACATGATAAATCAAGCTATGAGTAGATGAGGAGATATATCCAAACAAAGAGATATGCAATTTTAGAAGCATGAAAGGATATAACTCACATACAAATATGCATCCTTATCAAAAGATGATTACCACTAAGAACCTCAAGGTTGTATCAAAACAAGATATACACCTAGATAGATGTAGCAAGTTAGAGTAAAACGGAAGCAATTTTTAGACACAACCAAGAGATCCAAAGAGATCATCATTAAAACCTGCAAAACAACTCAAAGTAAGTAATTGCAAGATATAGATATACCAATTTAGAGCAATTAGAGAGATAGATTTGTATGCAAGATAGGCAATTTAGAACATGGCAATATGCATATATAAAGATACCAAAAGAGAGTGCCAAAGAATAAGGCTATTGGTTGAGAAAATCTAGTTGAGAGGGAAATTCTCATTCAATAAGCCAACTGTGTATTCTGTGCACAGTGTTATCTGTCAAGTTATGTGCATTGACAACTCCACCGATGACATATGTTGGCAACACCTATTGGTGCCCATCGGTCGAGTTTCACTAGGGCAAACTCGACTGACAGAGCAGCTGTTAAAAAGCACATATATTTCATAAAAACATATTTAAAGGCATGCTAAAAATACAAACCATATCCAAACATGTCTAAGCAAGTTAGTAATGCACTATAGAAGCATTAGAAATAGTTTTTGAGCAAGATTGTGAAGGGAAACACAAAATACCACTTTTGACTCAAAAACCATATGTATAGTGCACACTAACTTGACAAATACAAGTTAGGATAGGTTATAAGCAATAAAACATTTACCTTTGTTCTTACCATTTCCTTTTCCATTTGTTGTCACCCTCTACACGTCTCACCTTTCTTCTTTCATGTGGATTGAGAAGTCAATTTGCAATTCAATAGCTCAAGTCAATCCATTTGCAAGTACCTACAAGAAGAAAGATGAAATGGTCCCCAATCATGTTTTTGGGTCCGGAGGGGTTAGTTTAGCAACCCAAATCCTATTGCTCTTGGGTGCTTTCCTAAAAGGACAACAATTTGAATAATGACCAAAATCATTGCAATAGTTGCATGTGCCCATACTCTTGGAACTAGAGGATTCTCCATGTAATATTGGAGGTCATTTATCTTTATTGTTCCCTTGGCTACTATCATACCCCAAACCATGTCTACCAATTTGTTTAGTAGAGTGGTGTAGGATATCATTAAGGCTCTTCTTACCAACTAAGAATCTTTGCAAATAAGATCTCAAACTTTCATTATCATGCATAAGAGAAGTAATAGTAGAAGACAAATGATTGATATTATCTCTAGCATGCAAAAGATCATTTTCTAAGCAAGGAGTTTTAGTTAAATAAGAAAATCTATCAATATGAAGAGCAGCAACATCATTCTCTTTATTAGTATAACTAGAACAAGGTTCATGCCCATTGATTTTAGCAAGCAAGGAGGCATTTTTAGATTTAAGCACCACTATTTATCTTTGATAAGCATAGATTTTTTCTCTCCTAGCATCATCAATAAGCTTGAGTTCTACGTTTTCAGATTTAAGAACATCAATGTCATGTATGGGAGAATCAACAATTAAAGTATGCTCTCCATTAGAACTAGGCATGAGAGGTTGAGCTTCTAGAAATCTAATCTTATCAAGAAAACTAGCATTTTCAAGTTCAAAAGAGTCTACTTGACTAAGACAATCATTTTTATCATTAAGCAAGCAAGAATTAGCATATTCAAGATCATCTAGTTCTATATGCAAATTATCAACAATTCTAGCAAGCTTTTTCTTTTTCTTTTTAGAAGACTTAAGAGAGGCACAAATATCATGAATAATAGCAATAAAAGATTCTTTATCTAAAGAGTCTAGATTTACCTCACTTGAGTCTTCACTTATTGATGCTATAAGGGCAAAATGGCATTCTCCTTCATCACTAGAGCTTGAGCTTGATCCTTCACATGAATCTTCACTTGAGCTTGAGTTGGAGGAGCCACTTGAGCTTGAGTGCCATTTCTCCTTCTTGTGAAGATGGGTCTTTTTGCCTTGTGGACAATCTTCCTTGTAGTGACCCTTCTTTCCACATGTGAAGCACCTGATGGAGGAGGACATGCCTTTGTAGAGTCTACCCTTTGAGTACATGGCATCTTCTTCAACTTGAGAGGATGGAGAAGCTTGACCAACAATAGCCTTGATTTGAGCTTTGATTTCAACCTTCTTCATTCTCTTGAGTTCTTTCTCCTCTTGTCTTTCTACTTCCTCCCTCTTGTCAAGTGTGGCTTCATGTGCTTGTAGATTTCCAATGAGCTCTTCAATAGGAATATCCCTAAGAGACCTTGCTTCTTCAATAGAAGTCACCTTGGATTCCCACCTCTTGGAGAGAGTTCTAAGGATCTTTGAGTTGATCTCTCCACTAGACATAGGATGTCCTAGAATAGCAAGTACATTCAAGATGGTGTTGAGCTTTGAGTACATGTTGGATATGCTCTCCTCCTTTCCCATCTTGAAGTTCTCAAGAAACCCTTTGAGCATGTAGACTTTGCTTTCCTTCACTTGATTTGTCCCTTCATAAGTGATGCAAAGCTTTCTCCATACCTCATAGGCCATCTCACAAGAAGAAATTCGGTTGAACTCGGTGGGAGTCATGGAGGCATATAAAATGTTCATGGCTCTGGCATTCAATGTTACTTTCATCAAGGTGGCTTCATCCCATTCTTCAATATTTGTCTTTGGTAGAATGTATGGGTTGTTCACCATTTGCCACATCTCAAGACTTGATCCTTGGATGTAGAATTGAATTCTTCTTCTCCAATAGAGGAATTTGCTCCCATCAAAGATTGGAAGGCTGGTCGAGAGTCTCCTTCCTAGGTAGTCACCCATCTTCTCCTACTTGTTGAAGTATGCTTGGGGAAGAACTGCTCTGATACCACTTGTTGAATCCTAGATGGGTGATTAGATGCTCTAGAGGGGGGTGAATAGAGCTGAAAACAGTTAAACAAAATTCATTAAACCTTCAAGATATATCACAAGATAAGGTTGCTAAATAGGTAATTTGTGTGCAACTATAACATACATAGCAAGGGAGAGAGAGATTGAACATGCACCAATAGACAAGCTATTTAGAGTGGTTCCACACTTAAAACTAGAAGTGTGTCAGTCCACTTGCCTAGAGAGGTCAACCTCTAGGACTTCCAAACTATTACATTCTTATATTCATTCATAAGACTTACAATACATGACCAAACAATGGACTTACCTATCCAATACAAAGAGTCTTCAACCTTACCAAGGACTTACCCACTTTGCAAGAGTCTTCAGCCTTCTCCAAGGACTTACCCACTCTTGCACAAGTCTTCAGCCTTGCAGGAATTACCCACTCTTCTTGGATCTTCCGCCTTTGACTTCACCTTCACTCGGAGAAGCTTCCACCAAGGTCTTACCCACTTGAGCTTGAGTCTTCTGCCTTCTCCAAGGGCTTACCCACTCTAGCTCCAAGTCTTTAGCCTTGATCTTCACCGAGGGATGCCTTCCCTTGTTCTTCTTCACCTCTCTTGGACAAGAGAAAGAACCTTCATCTTCATGATTGCAAATGAGAGAAGTGGAGGTGGTGGAAGTGAGATCCTCACAAGATATATATATATAGGACTAGCTCTCTTACAGATTTCCTACTCACTCTAATGGATGTAGCAAGTGATTAATCTTAGAGACAGAGAGGATGTGATAAAGTGAATTTCCTAATTCCTTTATACTTTGTTCCTTTAGTCATCAGTATATTCTAAAACCCTAATTCACCTAAAGATTAATTAGTCATTCAAATATAGGAATCTTGATCTCAAACTTTACCACAATGTGGGGTATATTATGGTGAAGCTATGGTCCAAATTTCATGTCATTTGGACATTCCTAGCTCCCTCTACGATTTTTTTTACAAATTCTAGTAATGTTTAATTAAATACATGTCACGCTCCAATCATCAAATGCATAGTTCCGTTCATTTTCTCCTCTTTGATTTGCGGCGCTGACGTCACCCGACCTCCCTGAGCAAGGGTGACCGTCGGATGGCGTGACCACGGATCCTGAGTGGATCAGACGGCCATCCGGTTGTCCCTAACCTCCGCCTGACCCGGGATGTCGTGGCCACAGCCACGAGCCCACTACACCGACGACTCCCCCTCGTTCTAGTCCACTTAGCACGAAACTGACCGCGGGAATGAACTCCCCTCGCCTCCACGAACTCCCTGACCCCTCGCACGACCCCCAGAAGCGAGCACAACCCCGCGCACGACCTCGCCGGTAAGACCTCTTCTCCAACCACCGCGAAGCCCATTTGGGCGTATACGATCCACACACCCCCACCTCTATTTAACCACCTCACTAGCTCCGCCTACACCCCTTTGCCTTGCTCCAACCTTCAATTTCCCCAGAACGAGCCTCGAAGATCGCCGACCTCAAGCTCCTCCTCCTAGCTCTGTCTGACGCCGTCAAGCAGCTGAGCGGGCTGCATCCTACCTCCTCACCTACCACCAACTATTCCCCTAGCTCCGCGCAACCCTCCTCCAGCCTACCGGCACCTCAAAGTCGAGCTTCCTCCACCTGCCGCCCCGTTTCTACCTTCCTCCGCCGCGAGCCGTGATACTCGTCGGACTCCTAGCGGACCCATCACCTCGCGGGGAGCTGCGGCCTGCAAGCTAGCCGCCCGAGCTCGACTCATCCTCACGAAGGTGATCCTGGCCTAGTTCTCACGCGAGAAGCAACGCAGCAGTCGCTTGAGCTCGCCGGAGTTCTTCTCCCCTACCTGCTGCTCGTGAGTGGAGCAAGAAGGAGGAGGACCCGCTTGGCTTAGTTGGGCCAATCGCGCGGGTCCACGTCAAGCTGACTCGGATCCAGGTGGACGAACCACGGTTCGCCAAGTAAGCCGCCCTTGACCCGCCACAGCCGGTTTAAACGCATACGCGCGCAATCTCGGCCGTTGGATCTGAACATCCAACGGTCCACGTTTTTCCTTTCTTTTCTTTATCAACTCGAATTTCAGTTTCTGACCTAATCTTGGGAAATTCGTAGAAATTAGTAGGAGTGTCAGAAAAATATGAATAAATACTCCATTTTGATCAGAAAAATACGAGGATCACGATTATGGCATCAGTTGACCCTAAATATGACTCGAGTAAATTCTCATGTTTAAATATGTTCATATCTTGATTAATTAATTAGAAAATACTCAAATCTGTTTAAATCACCAAAAACCTGTGATAATCATCTTTTTGCATCCTTATCATCATGGAACGATCAGATCCTTTTATTATGACTCATTTAGCAATAAAAGCCTTTTATCACTCATTTCCCTATTTTGACCTACCAAATTGTGCATAATTAATTAATATGATCTTTAGACCTTGATTCTGACTTTATGAACCTACTCTGATGTGACAATAATAATCTTGGACTCAACTTCATACTCTAAGATCCGTACTCCACTCTCATGACTCCAAATCTATAAAGGGCCTTTTTATATACTCTTTAGAATAAGGGTAATTTGAACAATATATCTAATAAATGTCAAATCTCCAATAATTTCAGGAAATCAAAGGTACCAGTGAGGAGCATCTCTGGACTCCCCACTTCTGAGTAGAAGGTACGCCATTAACTCTCACTTGGCCTATAATAATGTATGGTTGTAAATAGTGTACGAACTTGGCATATGGTATTGTTTGAAGTGGAGCTATATGAGTATCCAATTTTGATGACTTTTGCTTTATATATATATTTTGCAAAAACCTGAACATAATATATATTTGTCCATTATATCCAAAGCACTTCAACTCTTTGGAAGTAAAGTGCTGGGAATTATAGTACTTCAACTCTTTGGTAGTAAAGTACTTATCGGTGATCCAACTCTTTGGTAGTAGATCACGTATTGAAATGATCCAACTCTTTGGTAGTAGATCATAAAGGGCCTTGATGCATTCAACTCTGAGGTAGTAAATGCAAGGATGATATAATGGAAAGTATGCTTAAAAATCTATGAGATTTCTTTGTTAATCATACAGTTTCTTTGTTCAATAATGTTTTTGTTATACCGCTTATTACTGCCAAGTCTACTTTTAATGTATTGCCAAGATATGATGAGAGTTGAATTTGAATAATGCGGAGGCGTACTCAGTACAATATATTTATATATTGTGCTGACGCGTACCAATTGTACATGTTTTATAGGTACCTTCTGCTTATGATGCTTATGATGAAAGAAAGATGATGTTGCTACTCTATATGCTGGCTCACAAATCAGATCTATCATGGGGATGCTAAAGCTAAATGGGACTCTTAGATTATGTTTCTTTTTCTTCTGTATTAGTTTCCCATGTATTAAGTTTCTTCTGTAGAACTCCTATGCCTTCGGGCCCCTATGTAATGAACAATTTGGTTTATGTATGGAAGCTTTTATTCGGTGCATTTATATATTCATGTGTTTGATCCACTCAGGGACGGGCAACTTTAACTCTATTGTACCCCTTATGTTGGCGCCTGAGGTGTACAGTGGAGTTAGGTTGTTAACCCGTGACAGATGGTATCAGAGCAGGCACATGAATCAATATAGATGTATCAAATAATTAGTAACCTTACCTAGACCTAGGGTAACCCACATTTAGCAGTAAATTGCCGAGGTGTCTAGAAGGGTACCTTGCGGAAGGTTCTGACATAATACTCTCCCCATCCGTTTTCACGGTGCGAGGGTTCACGTCGCAAGCTATCTGCCTGGCTAACGCAATTTTTGTTAAAGTTGGCACCCTTACCTTAGAAAAATCCTTCCTCTCATCTTTTCTCAATTAAGGACTACCCCCCCCCCCCCAACCAACCTATTTAGTGAATAATATACACTAGGCTTCTCATCTACTTTCTCTCTCATGACCATGATCGATGATATACTATCTCTATTATGTGGGTAGATTAGGAAAATGGGAACAACTAAAAGACATGAAAAATTGGAAAAATATATGCCATGATTGCTAAATCTTTAACACTTGTTTTATGATCTATCTCAAATAAAGCTCTAAACTACCTTTTATACAACTTGCAGATGCCTCCAAAAACTAGGTCCAAGAGAACAAGGTCTAGTGATGACTCTGGTGATGAATCTCAATCACGCCCTAATAAGACCAAGGCTGTAGGCAATTGGGAAGAACAAAAGAAGGTGATGTTGGAATGCATGCATGCCCTAGCCCTAAAAGAAACCAGCAATAGTGCCTCATCCTCTAGGACCAACCATGAAACCACCATTAGTGACTTCCTTAAACTCAAACCCGAAACCTTTCATGGAGAAGACTTAGGTGAAGTCCTAGATAAAGCCGATGCATGGATCATACCTGTTGAAAATGCCTTTAGAGCCCTTAAGTGTCCTGAGGAAGATAGGGTCACCTTTGCTACCTACCAACTTAGGGGGTCCGCGAAGTTGTGGTGGGAAAATTATTACCATACACGAGAACTTCCAGATGCCCCCATAGGTTGGGAGGAGTTTAAGGGGATCTTTACCAACCGTTTCATGCCCATATCAGCTAGGAAGGAGAAGAAGAAACAGTTCAATAACCTCACCCAAGGAAACCTGTCTGTTGCTGACTATGTTAGGGCCTTTAGACTCCTAGAGCGTCATGCTCGCAACCTTGATGAAGATGAAAAGATTGAACACTTCATAGATGGCCTTAACCAAGAAATTAGAATTCACCTTTGCACCTCCACCCACCCTACCTTTGAAGCTGCCATCAACAATGCCCTTACCCAAGAGAGAACCTTAGGAAAAAGCAAAGCACCAAGTTTGAAATACCTGGGTCTAACTGATGCATGCATCACCAAGGGCAAGGAGAAGGAAAATGATAAGAAGAAGCCTAACAACCATGGCATGGGCAGAGGAGGAGGAAATCACCATAGGGGTCCATCATACCGAGGAGGACCACACCGGGGAGGCCGAGGCCGAGGTGGGCCACACCGAGGCCCACCCCCTAATACTGTCAGATGCAGGATCTGTGGAGGTATGCATGGGGGAAAGTGCAAGTTCGAAAAACCAGTGTGTTACTACTGCAAGAATGAAGGGCATATGAGGTATAATTGCCCAAGTCTGGTCCAGGGGGCACCTCAGAATCGTCATGCCCCATTACCTCAGCATGGAGCCCCACCTGCTCAACCAGCTTTCCCGATAGCTCAGGCTCAGCCAGAACATCGTCAAGGCCGAGTCTTTGCAATTGATGCAGAGGAAGCTAAAGCCAATGATAACCGTCTGATTGAAGGTAATAATGTTAAAAATTTCTTTATTGTAATAAATCTTTGAAACCATGATCTTATATAAAATCATAATGTAGGTATGATATGTCTCCAAGATCATCCTGTTGTGGCCCTATTCGATTCAGGATCAACACATACTTTCATATCTAGAAATCTTGCTTCCATGCTCAAGTTCGAGATCAATGATCTAGGTTATATCTTGGATGTGACAACTCCCAGTGGCAAAATTTATACTTCTCTTCAGAAAACCAAAACCTTGCCTTTTTCTTTTGGCGGTCATAAATTTCAATCTGCGTTTATCCTTCTTGATATGGAAGATTTTGATCTAATTTTAGGGATGGATTGGCTCTTTTCCAACTTTGTTATGCTTGATTGCCGAGGCAAGAAAGTAATCTTTTGTGCACCCAATTCTAAACCTTTGACTATTTCCGGGAGAAAAGAAAGACACCGAAATATGATTATTTCTTCTCTTAAAGCCGAAACTTTGATAGCCAAGGGATGTAGAGCCTATCTTGCTGTTGTATCCATGCCTGATCCTAAGGTGAGACCTATAGAGAGCTTGGATGTGGTGAGAGATTACCCGGACGTTTTTCCTGAGGAGCTTCCAGGGCTGCCTCCAGATCGTGAGATTGAGTTCTCAATTGAGTTAGCACCGGGCACCGCACCAGTCTCTAAGGCACCTTATAGGATGGCACCTGCCGAGCTTGCAGAGCTCAAGAAACAACTAGAGGAACTTCTTGATAAAGGCTTCATCCGTCCTAGTACTTCTCCTTGGGGTGCTCCTGTCCTTTTTGTCAAAAAGAAAGATGGGTCAATGCGAATGTGTATTGATTATCGCATGATCAACCAAGCCACCATTAAAAATAAATATCCCCTTCCAAGAATTGATGACTTGTTTGACCAGCTTCGTACTGCCACTGTGTTCTCCAAGATCGACCTTAGATCAGGTTATCATCAATTACGAGTAAAAGATTGTGATATTCCAAAGACAGCTTTCAGAACTAGATATGGACATTATGAATTCACGGTGATGCCTTTTGGCTTGACTAATGCTCCTGGAGTATTTATGAATCTGATGAACACTGTCTTCCAGCCATTCCTTGACAGCTTTGTTGTGGTCTTCATTGATGATATTCTTGTATATTCAAATTCTGTTGATCAACATCGTGAACATCTCCAGAAAGTCCTTGATGTTTTGAGAGCCCAGAAACTGTATGCTAAATTATCTAAATGTGAGTTTTGGATTGACCAAGTCATGTTTCTTGGCCATGTCATTTCAGGTGGAAAAATTTCTGTTGACCCTGCCAAAGTCCTAGCTGTCCTTGATTGGAAAGCCCCTACCAACGCTTCTGAAATTCGTAGCTTTCTTGACCTAGCTGGCTATTACCGTCGCTTCATCCTTAATTTCAGTAAAATAGCCCTACCCATGACTAAACTTACCAGAAAAGATGCCAAATTCGTTTGGACTCCCGAGTGCGAAGCTAGTTTCCAAGAATTGAAATCTCTCTTGACTTCTGCTCCTGTATTGACCCTACCTTCAGGGAATGATGGCTTTGTAATTTATTCTGATGCTTCTAAAATGGGTCTGGGTTGTGTCCTCATGCAAGACGGTAAAGTTGTTGCCTATGCCTCTAGACAGTTGAAACCTAATGAGGTCAATTATCCAACTCACGATTTGGAATTAGCTGCCATTGTCTATGCTCTCAAAATCTGGAGACATTATCTGTACGGTGCTACTTTTGATATATTCACAGACCACAAAAGTCTCAAATACCTCTTGACTCAGAAAGATCTCAATCTTCGACAGAGGAGATGGTTGGAGTATCTTAAAGATTATGATTTCACTATTGCATATCATCCAGGCAAAGCAAATGTTGTAGCTGATGCTCTTAGTCGTAAGAAGTCGATTTGTGCATCAATGCATCTGGAACCTTCATCTTCTGGGTCATCTCAAGCAGAATCGAGCTCTATTATTCTGGCAAATATCAATATCATTCCTAATCTTCTTTCTGAACTCCGGATATCTCAAAGGAACAGCCCTAGTTTGGAGGAGATGACATCTCTTGTGGCAAAGCCCCAGACACATCTATCTGTTGGTATGGACGGTGGACTAAGGTACAAGCATAGGATGTGGGTACCTGAAGAGTCAGAAGTTAAGAAGTGCATCCTGCAAGAGGCACATGGGTCTAAGTATTCCATACATCCGGGATCTACTAAGATGTATAAGGACCTGCAGAGACACTTTTGGTGGAGGGGTATGAAGAATGATATCGCTGAGTTTATCTCTAAGTGTCTCACTTGCCAGCAGATTAAGGCCGAGCACCAACGACCCGGTGGTCTATTGCAACCCTTACCAATTCCTGAATGGAAATGGGAAAATATCACCATGGATTTCGTGGTGGGACTACCCAGGACCAGGAAGGGTCATGATGCGGTTTGGGTCATAGTAGACCGGTTGACCAAGTCTGCACATTTCTTACCTATGCGGACTACGAACAAGGTTCCTGAGCTTGCTGAGTTGTATATAAAGGAGATTGTACGGCTACATGGAGTACCAGTTTCGATAGTTTCAGATCGAGATCCAAAGTTCACATCACATTTATGGAAGCAGGTGCAAAATGAGCTGGGTACACAGTTGAACTTCAGCACAGCATATCATCCCCAAACTGATGGCCAGTCAGAACATACTATCCAAATCTTAGAGGATCTTCTCAGAGCATGTGTCTTAGATTGGGGAGGATCTTGGGATTACTACCTTCCATTAGCAGAGTTCGCTTACAATAATAGCTATCAATCTAGTATTGATATGCCACCCTATGAAGCTCTCTATGGTAGGCCATGTAGATCCCCTCTCCACTGGGATGAAGTTGGGGAAAGGAAGATGCTAAAGTCCGAGGAGTTACAATTATATGCAGATAAGGTGTCTTTGATCAAGCAGAGGTTGAAACGGGCCCAGGATCGTCAGAAGTCATATGCAGATGCACACATATCGGACAGACAGTTTAATGATGGTGACTATGTATTCTTGAAGATCAGACCTATCCGTGCCATAGCCAAGAACAAGGGGAAGCTTAGTCCGAGATATGTGGGTCCTTTTGAAATTCTAGAGCGCATTGGCGAATGTGCTTATCGACTTGCTCTTCCTCCGCAGTACAGCATGATGCATAATGTCTTTCATGTATCCAACCTGAAACAGTATGTGAAGGATGATAGTCATGTGCTGAATCACGAGCCTCTTGAGTTACGGGAGAATCTCTCTTATCCAGAACAACCTACAAAGATTCTCGACTCTAGGGTAAAGGAACTCAGGAACAAGCAGATCCCGATGGTGAAGGTACAGTGGAACCATCATGGTGCAGAAGATGCTACCTGGGAACTACGAGCCGACATGGAGCGACGTTTTCCTCACCTCTTTCCTCCAGTTTAATTTTGAGGACAAAATTTCTTTTAAGGTGAGTAGGATGTGATAAAGTGAATTTCCTAATTCCTTTATACTTTGTTCCTTTAGTCATCAGTATATTCTAAAACCCTAATTCACCTAAAGATTAATTAGTCATTCAAATATAGGAATCTTGATCTCAAACTTTACCACAATGTGGGGTATATTATGGTGAAGCTATGGTCCAAATTTCATGTCATTTGGACATTCCTAGCTCCCTCTACGATTTTTTTTACAAATTCTAGTAATGTTTAATTAAATACATGTCACGCTCCAATCATCAAATGCATAGTTCCGTTCATTTTCTCCTCTTTGATTTGCGGCGCTGACGTCACCCGACCTCCCTGAGCAAGGGTGACCGTCGGATGGCGTGACCACGGATCCTGAGTGGATCGGACGGCCATCCGGTTGTCCCTAACCTCCGCCTGACCCGGGATGTCGTGGCCACAACCACGAGCCCACTACACCGACGACTCCCCCTCGTTCTAGTCCACTTAGCATGAAACTGACCGCGGGAATGAACTCCCCTCGCCTCCACGAACTCCCTGACCCCTCGCACGACCCCCAGAAGCGAGCACAACCCCGCGCACGACCTCGCCGGTAAGACCTCTTCTCCAACCACCGCGAAGCCCATTTGGGCGTATACGATCCACACACCCCCACCTCTATTTAACCACCTCACTAGCTCCGCCTACACCCCTTTGCCTTGCTCCAACCTTCAATTTCCCCAGAACGAGCCTCGAAGATCGCCGACCTCAAGCTCCTCCTCCTAGCTCTGTCTGACGCCGTCAAGCAGCTGAGCGGGCTGCATCCTACCTCCTCACCTACCACCAACTATTCCCCTAGCTCCGCGCAACCCTCCTCCAGCCTACCGGCACCTCAAAGTCGAGCTTCCTCCACCTGCCGCCCCGTTTCTACCTTCCTCCGCCGCGAGCCGTGATACTCGCCGGACTCCTAGCGGACCCATCACCTCGCGGGGAGCTGCGGCCTGCAAGCTAGCCGCCCGAGCTCGACTCATCCTCACGAAGGTGATCCTGGCCTAGTTCTCACGCGAGAAGCAACGCAGCAGTCGCTTGAGCTCGCCGGAGTTCTTCTCCCCTACCTGCTGCTCGTGAGTGGAGCAAGAAGGAGGAGGACCCGCTTGGCTTAGTTGGGCCAATCGCGCGGGTCCACGTCAAGCTGACTCGGATCCAGGTGGACGAACCACGGTTCGCCAAGTAAGCCGCCCTTGACCCGCCACAGCCGGTTTAAACGCATACGCGCGCAATCTCGGCCGTTGGATCTGAACATCCAACGGTCCACGTTTTTCCTTTCTTTTCTTTATCAACTCGAATTTCAGTTTCTGACCTAATCTTGGGAAATTCGTAGAAATTAGTAGGAGTGTCAGAAAAATATGAATAAATACTCCATTTTGATCAGAAAAATACGAGGATCACGATTATGGCATCAGTTGACCCTAAATATGACTCGAGTAAATTCTCATGTTTAAATATGTTCATATCTTGATTAATTAATTAGAAAATACTCAAATCTGTTTAAATCACCAAAAACCTGTGATAATCATCTTTTTGCATCCTTATCATCATGGAACGATCAGATCCTTTTATTATGACTCATTTAGCAATAAAAGCCTTTTATCACTCATTTCCCTATTTTGACCTACCAAATTGTGCATAATTAATTAATATGATCTTTAGACCTTGATTCTGACTTTATGAACCTACTCTGATGTGACAATAATAATCTTGGACTCAACTTCATACTCTAAGATCCGTACTCCACTCTCATGACTCCAAATCTATAAAGGGCCTTTTTATATACTCTTTAGAATAAGGGTAATTTGAACAATATATCTAATAAATGTCAAATCTCCAATAATTTCAGGAAATCAAAGGTACCAGTGAGGAGCATCTCTGGACTCCCCACTTCTGAGTAGAAGGTACGCCATTAACTCTCACTTGGCCTATAATAATGTATGGTTGTAAATAGTGTACGAACTTGGCATATGGTATTGTTTGAAGTGGAGCTATATGAGTATCCAATTTTGATGACTTTTGCTTTATATATATATTTTGCAAAAACCTGAACATAATATATATTTGTCCATTATATCCAAAGCACTTCAACTCTTTGGAAGTAAAGTGCTGGGAATTATAGTACTTCAACTCTTTGGTAGTAAAGTACTTATCGGTGATCCAACTCTTTGGTAGTAGATCACGTATTGAAATGATCCAACTCTTTGGTAGTAGATCATAAAGGGCCTTGATGCATTCAACTCTGAGGTAGTAAATGCAAGGATGATATAATGGAAAGTATGCTTAAAAATCTATGAGATTTCTTTGTTAATCATACAGTTTCTTTGTTCAATAATGTTTTTGTTATACCGCTTATTACTGCCAAGTCTACTTTTAATGTATTGCCAAGATATGATGAGAGTTGAATTTGAATAATGCGGAGGCGTACTCAGTACAATATATTTATATATTGTGCTGACGCGTACCAATTGTACATGTTTTATAGGTACCTTCTGCTTATGATGCTTATGATGAAAGAAAGATGATGTTGCTACTCTATATGCTGGCTCACAAATCAGATCTATCATGGGGATGCTAAAGCTAAATGGGACTCTTAGATTATGTTTCTTTTTCTTCTGTATTAGTTTCCCATGTATTAAGTTTCTTCTGTAGAACTCCTATGCCTTCGGGCCCCTATGTAATGAACAATTTGGTTTATGTATGGAAGCTTTTATTCGGTGCATTTATATATTCATGTGTTTGATCCACTCAGGGACGGGCAACTTTAACTCTATTGTACCCCTTATGTTGGCGCCTGAGGTGTACAGTGGAGTTAGGTTGTTAACCCGTGACAGATGGTATCAGAGCAGGCACATGAATCAATATAGATGTATCAAATAATTAGTAACCTTACCTAGACCTAGGGTAACCCACATTTAGCAGTAAATTGCCGAGGTGTCTAGAAGGGTACCTTGCGGAAGGTTCTGACATAATACTCTCCCCATCCGTTTTCACGGTGCGAGGGTTCCCGTCGCAAGCTATCTGCCTGGCTAACGCAATTTTTGTTAAAGTTGGCACCCTTACCTTAGAAAAATCCTTCCTCTCATCTTTTCTCAATTAAGGACTACCCCCCCCCCCCCAACCAACCTATTTAGTGAATAATATACACTAGGCTTCTCATCTACTTTCTCTCTCATGACCATGATCGATGATATACTATCTCTATTATGTGGGTAGATTAGGAAAATGGGAACAACTAAAAGACATGAAAAATTGGAAAAATATATGCCATGATTGCTAAATCTTTAACACTTGTTTTATGATCTATCTCAAATAAAGCTCTAAACTACCTTTTATACAACTTGCAGATGCCTCCAAAAACTAGGTCCAAGAGAACAAGGTCTAGTGATGACTCTGGTGATGAATCTCAATCACGCCCTAATAAGACCAAGGCTGTAGGCAATTGGGAAGAACAAAAGAAGGTGATGTTGGAATGCATGCATGCCCTAGCCCTAAATGAAACCAGCAATAGTGCCTCATCCTCTAGGACCAACCATGAAACCACCATTAGTGACTTCCTTAAACTCAAACCCGAAACCTTTCATGGAGAAGACTTAGGTGAAGTCCTAGATAAAGCCGATGCATGGATCATATCTGTTGAAAATGCCTTTAGAGCCCTTAAGTGTCCTGAGGAAGATAGGGTCACCTTTGCTACCTACCAACTTAGGGGGTCCGCGAAGTTGTGGTGGGAAAATTATTACCATACACGAGAACTTCCAGATGCCCCCATAGGTTGGGAGGAGTTTAAGGGGATCTTTACCAACCGTTTCATGCCCATATCAGCTAGGAAGGAGAAGAAGAAACAGTTCAATAACCTCACCCAAGGAAACTTGTCTGTTGCTGACTATGTTAGGGCCTTTAGACTCCTAGAGCGTCATGCTCGCAACCTTGATGAAGATGAAAAGATTGAACACTTCATAGATGGCCTTAACCAAGAAATTAGAATTCACCTTTGCACCTCCACCCACCCTACCTTTGAAGCTGCCATCAACAATGCCCTTACCCAAGAGAGAACCTTAGGAAAAAGCAAAGCACCAAGTTTGAAATACCTGGGTCTAACTGATGCATGCATCACCAAGGGCAAGGAGAAGGAAAATGATAAGAAGAAGCCTAACAACCATGGCATGGGAAGAGGAGGAGGAAATCACCATAGGGGTCCATCATACCGAGGAGGACCACACCGGGGAGGCCGAGGCCGAGGTGGGCCACACCGAGGCCCACCCCCTAATACTGTCAGATGCAGGATCTGTGGAGGTATGCATGGGGGAAAGTGCAAGTTCGAAAAACCAGTGTGTTACTACTGCAAGAATGAAGGGCATATGAGGTATAATTGCCCAAGTCTGGTCCAGGGGGCACCTCAGAATCGTCATGCCCCATTACCTCAGCATGGAGCCCCACCTGCTCAACCAGCTGTCCCGATAGCTCAGGCTCAGCCAGAACATCGTCAAGGCCGAGTCTTTGCAATTGATGCAGAGGAAGCTAAAGCCAATGATAACCGTCTGATTGAAGGTAATAATGTTAAAAATTTCTTTATTGTAATAAATCTTTGAAACCATGATCTTATATAAAATCATAATGTAGGTATGATATGTCTCCAAGATCATCCTGTTGTGGCCCTATTCGATTCAGGATCAACACATACTTTCATATCTAGAAATCTTGCTTCCATGCTCAAGTTCGAGATCAATGATCTAGGTTATATCTTGGATGTGACAACTCCCAGTGGCAAAATTTATACTTCTCTTCAGAAAACCAAAACCTTGCCTTTTTCTTTTGGCGGTCATAAATTTCAATCTGCGTTTATCCTTCTTGATATGGAAGATTTTGATCTAATTTTGGGGATGGATTGGCTCTTTTCCAACTTTGTTATGCTTGATTGCCGAGGCAAGAAAGTAATCTTTTTGAAGATCACAAACCATTCCATAAATGTATTGGAAGCTTTCAAGTAAAATCATACCTTCGGAGAAACCTAGGGGTTTCAATAGAATGGAGTTCATATGCTCCCCCTCAATTGATGCGCATGGATTTCTCATACTCCCCCTCAATTGATGCTATTTCTCCTGCATGATTAGCTTTCATAACATTTATAGAAACTATGTCTTCTACTCATATATGTTCTACACATATATGTCTTCTCCCCTTTACCTTCTCCCTTTACATGAACATATTTCTCTTCTTCATGTAAGACGTGCCTTCTTCCTCTTTTTAAAAGAAGACATACCTTTCTCCCCCTTTGTCATTTCAAAAAGTGGGGTTATGAAGAAAATAAGAAACATCACTTGTTAAAGAGAAAGGAGATAACACAAATATATATAAGGAGAGTAGAAGAGCACAGATAGGGGCTTGTCCAAGCATAGAAATAAAAGCAAGTTAAAGCATATACTTGAACAACCCAAAAGGCAAGATAAAGTGCTGCAGAAAACAATAAATCGCAATTTTGACCCTCAAGATGATGGAATTTGATGAAAAACCATCGGATCTCATGGCAAAGCGATGAGTCTTGCTGAGAAGGTCGTTTCTGTATGAAAAACACTAGTCTTGCACCAAAAACTAAAACTGGAGAAAAAGCTGCATAAAATCCAAAAATACTCCAATTTCCACATATCATGTAGATCTATGTACCCTGCATCACAATGTTATGCTAGCAACTCAAGATAGTAGATAAGCAATTCAAAGAACAATCTTGAGCATGTATGAGATAAGATACAAACATAACATATAGATGATCAAAGATGCCAATTTTAAACAGAGTTAGAACTACATATATATGAACTACTAGGAGATGATATCACAAGTTAGGACTACTAGTAGGATCTATATCATAGCAAGAGATACCAAAAGATACACAAGATAAAGCAAGCTATGAGTAGATGAAGAGATATATCCAAACAAAGAGATATGCAATTTTAGAAGCATGAAAGGATATAACTCACATACAAATATGCATCCTTACCAAAAGATGATTACCACTAAGAACCTCAAGGTTGTATCAAAACAAGATATACATCTAGATAGATGTAGCAAGTTAGAGTACAACGGAAGCAATTTTTAGACACAACCAAGAGATCCGAAGAGATCATCATCAAAACCTGCAAAACAACTCAAAGCAAGTAATTGCAAGATATAGATATACCAATTTAGAGCAATTAGAGAGATAGAATTGTATGCAAGATAGGCAATTTAGAACATTGCAATATGCATATATAAAGATATCAAAAGAGAGTGCCAAAGAATAAGGCTATTGGTTGAGAAAATCTAGTTGAGAGGGAAATTCTCATTCAATAAGCCAACTGTGTATTCTGTGCACAGTGTTATCTGTCAAGTTATGTGCATTGACAACTCCACCGATGACATATGTTGGCAACACCTATTGCTGCCCATCGGTCGAGTTTCACTAGGGCAAACTCGACTGACAGAGCAGCTGTCAAAAAGCACATATATTTCATAAAAACATATTTAAAGGCATGCTAAAAATACAAACCATATCCAAACATGTCTAAGCAAGTTAGTAATGCACTATAGAAGCATTAGAAATAGTTTTTGAGCAAGATTGTGAAGGGAAACACAAAATACCACTTTTGACTCAAAAACCATATGTATAGTGCACACTAACTTGACAAATACAAGTTAGGATAGGTTATAAGCAATAAAACATTTACCTTTGTTCTTACCATTTCCTTTTCCATTTGTTGTCACCCTCTACACGTCTCACCTTTCTTCTTTCATGTGGATTGAGAAGTCAATTTGCAATTCAATAGCTCAAGTCAATCCATTTGCAAGTACCTACAAGAAGAAAGATGAAATGGTCCCCAATCATGTTTTTGGGTCCGGAGGGGTTAGTTTAGCAACCCAAATCCTATTGCTCTTGGGTGCTTTCCTAAAAGGACAACAATTTGAATAATGACCAAAATCATTGCAATAGTTGCATGTGCCCATACTCTTGGAACTAGAGGATTCTCCATGTAATATTGGAGGTCATTTATCTTTATTGTTCCCTTGGCTACTATCATACCCCAAACCATGTCTACCAATTTGTTTAGTAGAGTGGTGTAGGATATCATTAAGGCTCTTCTTACCAACTAAGAATCTTTGCAAATAAGATCTCAAACTTTCATTATCATGCATAAGAGAAGTAATAGTAGAAGACAAATGATTGATATTATCTCTAGCATGCAAAAGATCATTTTCTAAGCAAGGAGTTTTAGTTAAATAAGAAAATCTATCAATATGAAGAGCAGCAACATCATTCTCTTTATTAGTATAACTAGAACAAGGTTCATGCCCATTGATTTTAGCAAGAAAGGAGGCATTTTTAGATTTAAGCACCACTATTTATCTTTGATAAGCATAGATTTCTTCTCTCCTAGCATCATCAATAAGCTTGAGTTCTTTGTTTTCTGATTTAAGAACATCAATGTCATGCATGAGAGAATCAACAATTAAAGTATGCTCTTCATTAGAACTAGGCATGAGAGGTTGAGCTTCTAGAAATCTAATCTTATCAAGCAAACTAGCATTTTCAAGTTTAAGAGAGTCTACTTGACTAAGAGAATCATTTTTATCATTAGGCAAGCAAGAATTAGCATATTCAATATCATCTAGTTCTATATGCAAATTATCAACAATTCTAGCAAGCTTTTTCTTTTTCTTTTTAGAAGACTTAAGAGAGGCACAAATATCATGAATAATAGCAATCAAAGATTCTTTATCTAAAGAGTCTAGATTTACCTCACTTGAGTCTTCACTTGTTGACGCTATAAGGGAAAAATGGCATTCTCCTTCATCACTAGAGCTTGAGCTTGATCCTTCACATGAATCTTCACTTGAGCTTGAGTTGGAGGAGCCACTTGAGCTTGAATGCCATTTCTCCTTCTTGTGAAGATGGTTCTTTTTGCCTTGTGGACAATCTTCCTTGTAGTGACCCTTCTTTCCACATGTGAAGCACTGGATGGAGGAGGATTTTCCTTCATAGAGTCTACCCTTGGAGTACATGGCATCTTCTTCAACTTGAGAGGATGGAGAAGCTTGACCAACAATAGCCTTGATTTGTGCTTTGATTTCAGCCTTCTTCATTCTCTTGAGTTTTTTCTCCTCTTATCTTTCTACTTTCTCCCTCTTGTCAAGTGTTTCTTCATGTGCTTGTAGATTTCCAATGAGCTCTTCAATAGGAATATCCCTAAGAGACCTTTCTTCTTCAATAGAAGTCACCTTGGATTCCCACCTCTTGGGGAGAGTTATAAGGATCTTTGAGTTGATCTCTCCACTAGACATAGGATGTCCTAGAACAACAAGACCATTCAAGATGGTGTTGAGCCTTGAGTACATATTGGATATGCTCTCCTCCTTTCCCATCTTGAAGTTCTCAAGAAACCCTTTGAGCATGTAGACTTTGCTTTCCTTCACTTGATCTGTCCCTTCATAAGTGATGCAAAGCTTTCTCCATACCTCATAGGACGTCTCACAAGAAGAAATTCGGTTGAACTCGGTGGGGGTCATGGAGGCATATAAAATGTGCATGGCTATAGCATTCAAGGTAGCTTTCATCAAGGTGGCTTCATCCCATTCTTAAATATTTGTCTTTGGTAGAATGTATGGGTTGTTCACCATTTGCCACATCTCAAGACTTGATCCTTGGATGTAGAATTGAATTCTTCTTCTCTAATATAGGAAGTTTCTCCCATCAAAGATTGGAAGGCTGGCGAGAGTCTCCCTCCTAGGTAGTCACCCATCTTCTCCTACTTTTTGAAGTATGCTTTGAGAAGACCCGCTCTGATACCACATCTTGCATCCTATATGTGTGATTAGATGCTCTAGAGGGGGGGGTGAATAGATCTGAAAACAGTTAAACAAAATTCATTAAACCTTCAAGATATATCACAAGATAAGGTTGCTAAATAGGTAATTTGTGTGCAACTATAACATACATAGCAAGGGAGAGAGAGATTGTGTAAAGACCCAAAAGTCTCTACTAAAAACATGATAAACAAAATCATCAAAAGTATGGCAGCGGAAGAATTAAATCTTGACATTATTCAAAAATGTATAAAGAGTACGTTACAAATTTCCCAAATGGGAGTACAACTTTATACAAGCAACTACAAGGATCTAGGTAGAGGAAGACTTAGACTAATGCAACATTGTCTCCAAACAAACAACTATATAACATAAAAGCAAACATGATCACTCAAACTATATATTCCTTTCTTCTTATCCTATCCTTAGCTTTGGGTTCACCAAGCTTCCATGCGCACTCTGATTCCTATCCTGGATGGTTGGGGTCATCCAGCAAGAGAGAGATAAAAGGTATGTGTTAATAAAAAGGTATAGGAAAAATAATAATAAAAAGCTTTGCAACATAAAAGATTCTCCACAAGAAGTGATTT
Organism: Alisma plantago-aquatica; assembly: GCA_963693085.1. Classification (NCBI taxonomy): domain Eukaryota; kingdom Viridiplantae; phylum Streptophyta; class Magnoliopsida; order Alismatales; family Alismataceae; genus Alisma; species Alisma plantago-aquatica. Next base: position 1,296,559,173 of record OY856410.1, on the reverse strand, counting down.
CAAAGGAAAAGAGACCAATATATGAATATGAGAGAGAGAAACTGCCACATTTAAAATATCAACAATTATCACTTTTGCATGAATATAAATTATGACACAACGTCCTATCAATGTAGGGTGAGGCACCTACCGGACCTCACCAATGGCAGGGGGACTAAAACCCCAGTGCCTAAAAAGTGGCAGGGGGAATAAAACCCCAGTGCCTAATATATAAAATGGCAGGGGGACTAAAACCCCAGTGCCCGGCAGGAGGACTAAAACCTCAGTGCCCTGTGGGTGGTTTGTACTCATGTACACTACATTGTCAATTGGCCAATAACTATATCATGCATAAACATTCACTTGGCAGCATAGTGAAAAGCAACAATAAGATGCAACAAGCATTGGGAATAAAACCCAAATAAATAATCTCAATAAATGGGCCATCATAGGCAACATCATATCCAAGAGTTCCAAGAATAGTCAATGAGCATCAACAATATATAATGTTCCAAATAATTCCAAAAGAATGAGCCACATAGGCAACAACAAGATTCATGAGTTACATTCAAATGAGCCACAAGAACAACCACATTATATATAAGATTTCCAAGTATTTCAAAAGATGAGTCAATATCAAGATTAAATCATTTCCAAGTAAAGGAGGCAACATATGAAGAAGAATGATTCACATGATTCCAATGATTAAGCCACAATGGCATAAACTAAGTAAAGAGCCAATAAATGTAAATAGAAGGATAACAAGGCTAGCACAACTTTAAGGTAGGGTTGGATAAGATCCCAACTGAGAGTAGGTGTATTGCACATTATCATCATATTTAAGTTCCACTATTTAAAATAGGATCCACATACCCAAAAATAGGCATCACATACAAAATAGGGCTCACATACTAAATAAGTTTCACATACATAAATAGGTGCCACATACAAAAATAGGTTTTCACATACGAAATAGGGGCACATACAAAATAGGGCTCACATACATAGGAATCACATACCTTAGATATAACATTACCATCATATCCATCAAACAGATAGCAAACCATCCATATATCCTAGTTATGAACATAACACATGTATTAATATATATAAAAACATAAGTCATAGGAAAAACCCTAATTTTACAAAACTATGATTTAGAACTCAAAACCAAGTCCAAACGATTACTCATAATCTCCTGATTAATAAAACATATTTTATTATATAAAACAGAGTTAAAATGAATTAATTATGTATTTTAAAACAATTACATATTAAAAATGCCATTCAAAGTAAACTTCGGAAAATCCTTGAGAATCAGGTCTCAAAAACCACAAAATCAAATTCTACATTAAAAATCCTTTCCAACGACTATTTATTCATATTTTTCTGACAAAGGATCGATTTACTATGGATTAAGTAAACCTGACCAATCAGAAATTAAGAAAACTATAGCGTGACAGTAATTAAATCAAAATGAAACTCGATGTAAATATTAGAGGAAAAGACAAAACTGCCCTTGCTCGTTAAAACAAAACAAAATAAAAATACGAGGGCATAATAGTCATTCAGGGACAACCAAGGACTTCGCAGCAGGAGAAAACAAATAGGAGGAAATTACCAAAATACCCATACTCGGGTGATACTATCAACTGACCCTGCGAGGGTAGTATAGTCAATTGCAACTCTTTCGATGGATTGCGCGAGAGAAGGAGAACAAAGGGTGGAAAGACGATAATGCCCCATCCAAGGAAATTGCTATATTGCTCGCGCGTGACCTTCTTGGTCATTCCATGACCTGGCTTCTTCCAGCCAAGGTCATGGCGCGAGGCTTGTTCCAGCACTTCACCTGTGATCACCCAACTGGGGTGCTGAGGCCGTAAGGCTATGGAAAACGGTCGAGTGAAATCGCGGGAAGCCTCTGGATTGAAAGCTACTGACGTAACCGAGAAAGAGCCACCGTGGACCAAGGACCAGTCGCCGCTGTGTCGAGAACAGGGGAGCAAGGTCGGGGAAACCAGACACTGAAAACACACGGAACCAAGAAACCAAGGGCGTGGTTACCTTCGTGGGACCAAGGCGAGTCGAAAGGATGTGTCACCGCGGGCGGAGGAGCACCAGGGCCAGGAAAAGCATGGCGCCGCCGACAACCCCAAAACCGATCTATAGGACCCAATGACGGAGTGCATCATGAGGCCAAGTAACCAGGTAGAAAGGAAGGGGAAGCATCGAGGATGCTTACCCTGCAACTAATCGAACGGAGGTGGCCTACTGAGATCAGGGGAGGTCGCCGTCGCCGGAGAAGAAGATCGAGGAGGTCAGGGTGTCTCGGGCGTGGGGAGGTGAAATTGATGGAGGAGGAAGAAAAGTGGAGGCCCGACGGTGCTAAGCGGGACCTTATATAGGTGAGAGGGAGCTCAAGGCGCCGACTGTAACCTAAGGGTGGAGAGAAACGCTCACTGCCCAATTGGGCGTTTTGTTTCCTCAGAGAGGTAGGCGGAGAATAAGGGTTCAATGGAATCGTCTTGAGGAGACGAAGCTAAAGGGACAAGTCCCAAATTAAATGGTGAAGGAGGGTGAGAGAACGGCTCAAGGGGAGTTAGCCGCTGTGAAACGGCTGTTTGGTCGCGCGGGCGAGAGGTTGGAGATAAAGCGCGAACCGTTGGATCAAGGGCGATCAAATCGGAGCCGTCGGATGGCGGGTCCACGGTGAACCGGGCGCGTGACAGGTTAAATAACCGGACTATAGGCGTTACAGAGATATTAATGAAATCGATTCAATTATTATAACACACTATAATAAAAGCTTGTAAAATCAATTTGGGGGGTCAAATGAAGTCCAAATGACACCAAATTTGGACCACATGCTCAAATTAACATATAGAACGATGCTATATAATTATAATCTCGTTTAATGCATAACATGGCCATTAATAAATACATGGCTCATAAAAGAGTATAATAATATATTAAAATCAAGGAATTATATGAAAAGGCTATTAATAAGAAACATGTGAGCAAATTCGACATATAAAACATATTAGGGTACAAATACTCATTCCTCAACAAAATAACATATTTATATGAACTAAAATCATATTTTGAGGAGAGAGAAACAATAAAGGTTAACATACACATATATGAACTCAAATACATATTAATAATAATATATTTATCCAAAAAGCTCCAAATAAATATAATCTGCTATATAATCCCATTAAGGACCAAATTACAACATTAACCCTAACTTATCCCTAATGTGGGTTATTTGTGCAAACACCCCCCTCATTTACATAAATGAGGGTAAATAGTGATTTCAACATCCAGTTGTGCTCAAATTGCACAAGGAGTCCAAAAATGATTATAAAGGATGGGGAATTTATGAAAAAGGTCCAATTGGACTAAAAGGCAAAGAAAAGCTCAAGAATGGGTAAATTGCAGGGAAGACCCTGAGATTCAGTATGTTACAGATTGAACATGCACCAATAGACAAGCTATTTAGAGTGGTTCCACACTTCAAACTAGAAGTGTGTCAGTCCACTTGCCTAGAGAGTTCAACCTCTAGGACTTCCAAACTATTGCATTCTTATATTCATTCATAAGACTTACAATACATGACCAAACAAAGGACTTACATATCCAATACAAAGAATCTTCAACCTTACCAAGGACTTACCCACTTTGCAAGAGTCTACGGCCTTCTCCAAGGACTTACCCACTCTGGCACAAGTCTTCAGCCTTGCAGGAATTACCCACTCTTCTTGGATCTTCCACCTTTGACTTCACCTTCACACGGAGAAGCTTCCACCAAGGACTTACCCACTTGAGCTTGAGTCTTCTACCTTTTCCAAGGGCTTACCCACTCTAGCTCCAAGTCTTTAGCCTTGATCTTCACCAAGGGATGCCTTCCCTTGTTCTTCTTCACCTCTCTTGGACAAGAGAGAGAACCTTCATCTTCGTGATTGCAAATGAGAGAAGTGGAGGTGGTGGAAGTGAGAGCCTCACAAGATATATATATAGGACTAGCTCTCTTACAGATTTCCTACTCACTCTAATGGATGTAGCAAGTGATTAAGCTAAGAGAGAGAGAGGAGTATGTAGGAAGCACTCAACTATAGAATAGGAGCCTCACATAGAGTTTGCAATGAATTCTCAACGTTGGAATGAAGCCCAAGGGGTCCTATTTATAGCTGGGGATGCCTCTTAGCCTTTGGGAACACTTGTGAACGAAAACTAGCCATTTTGTGGCTTGCAATGGATCTATTTTCACTTGTTGCAACTCCACAACGGCTAGAAACACTTTTCTGCACTTTTCCGTACAGTGCAATCGGTCGAGTTCTGATGGGTGTAACTCGACCGATCAAGTAGGAGGCAAACCGATGTTCAAAGGATCGATCGAGTTTGTCCTGAGGAAACTCGACCGACCATTTCAACTGGAAATGGCCTACTACCCAATCGGTCGAGTTTTGTGAGTGCACAACTCGACCGATGCAATCTTTAGAAAATCGACCAAAGTGGATCGGTCGATTTTCAGGCTGGGGAAACTCGACCGACCAAGTGCCTGTAATTGATTTTCTAAGATGCATCTAAAGTGCTCTAATATTCGATCTAAGTGTTCCTGATATTTTTCTAAGCTTAATTACAAGTCATACAATCATTACAAGTGATTTACAACATGATTCTAATGGATATAGATCATATTACAAAAACGTGCACTTGTATGACTTTGACTTGTCTTTTCTCCAATTTGATATGCGCAAGTTAGGGCAATTGGAGTGTGTCTATACCTAATCTGAAATCAATCAAGTAGATACATTAGACACCAATATGTGGAATGGTTAGTCATCATCAAAACATGGGTTTAGTCAATTTAGACGTGAGTCAATATTGACCTAATTGACCTTGAGTCAACAATCTCCCCCTTTTTGAAGATGACAAACCATTCCATAAATGTATTGAAAGCTTTCAAGTAAAATCATACCTTCGGAGAAACCTAGGGGTTTCAATAGAATGGAGTTCATATGCTCCCCCTCAATTGATGCGCATGGAGTTCTCATACTCCCCCTCAATTGATGCTATTTCTCCTGCATGGTTAGCTTTCATAACATTTATAGAAACTATGTCTTCTACTCATATATGTTCCACACATATATGTCTTCTCCCCTTTACCTTCTCCCTTTACATGAACATATTTCTCTTTTCATGTAAGACATGCCTTCTTCCTCTTTTTAAAAGAAGACATACCTTTCTCCCCATTTGTCATTTCAAAAAGTGGGGTTATGAAGAAAATAAGAAACATCACTTGTTAAAGAGAAAGGAGATAACACAAATATATATAAGGAGAGTAGAAGAGCACAGATAGGGGCTTGTCCAAGCATAGAAAGAGAAGCAAGTTAAAGCATATAGTTGAACAACCCAAAAGGCAAGATAAAGTGTTGTAGAAAACAATAAATCACAATTTTGACCCTCAAGATGATGGAATTTCATCAAAAACCATCGGAGCTCATGGCAAAGCGATGAGTCTTGCTCAGAAGGTCGTTTCTGCATGAAAAACACTAGTCTTGCACCAAAAACTGAAACTGGAGCAAAAGCTGCATAAAATCCTAAAATACTCCAATTTCCACATATCATGTAGATCTATGTACCCTGCATCACAATGTTATGCAAGCAACTCAAGATAGTAGATAAGCAATTCAAAGAACAATCTTGAGCATGTATGAGATAAGATACAAACATAACATCTAGATGATCAAAGATGCCAATTTTAAACAGAGTTAGAACTACGTGTATATGAACTACTAGTAGATGATATCACAAGTTAGGACTACTAGTAGGATCTAGATCATAGCAAGAGATACCAAAAGATACACAAGATAAAGCAAGCTATGAGTAGATGAAGAGATATATCCAAACAAAGAGATATGCAATTTTAGAAGCATGAAAGGATATAACTCACATACAAATATGCATCCTTACCAAAAGATGATTACCACTAAGAACCTCAAGGTTGTATCAAAACAAGATATACACCTAGATAGATGTAGCAAGTTAGAGTACAACGGAAGCAATTTTAAACACAACCAAGAGATCCAAAGAGATCATCATCAAAACCTGCAAAACAACTCAAAGCAAGTAATTGCAAGATATAGATATACCAATTTAGAGCAATTAGAGAGATAGAGTTGTATGCAAGATAGGAAATTTAGAACATGGCAATATGCATATATAAAGATACCAAAATAGAGTGCCAAATAATAAGGCTATTGGTTGAGAAAATCTAGTTGAGAGGGAAATTCTCATTCAATAAGCCAACTGTGTATTCTGTACACAGTGTTATCAGTCGAGTTCTGTGCATTGACAACTCGACCGATGACAGCTGTTGGCAACACCTATTGGTGCCCATCGGTCGATTTTCACTAGGGCTAACTTGACCGACAGAGTAGCTATCAAAAAGCACAAATATTTCATAAAAACATATTTAAAGGCATGCTAAAAATACAAACCATATCCAAACAAGTCTAACCAAGTTAGTAATGCACTATAGAAGCATTAGAAACATTTTTTGAGCAAGAGTGTGAAAGGAAACACAAAATACCACTTTTGAATCAAAAACCATATGTATAGTGCACACTAACTTGACAAAAACAAGTTAGGATATGTTATAAGCAATAAAACATTTACCTTTGTGCTTACCATTTCCTTTTCCACTTGTTGTCACCCTCTACACGTCTCACCTTTCTTCTTTCATGTGGATTGAGAAGTCAATTTGCAATTCAATAGCTCAAGTCAATCCATTTGCAAGTACCTACAAAAAGAAAGATGAAATGGTCCCCAATCATGTTTTTGGGTCCGGAGGGGTTAGTTTAGAAACCAAAATCCTATTGCTCTTGGGTGCTTTCCTAAAAGGACAACAATTTGAATAATGACCAAAATCATTGCAATAGTTGCATGTGCCCATAGTCTTGGAACTAGAGGATTCTCCATGGAATATTGGAGGTCCTTTATCTTTATTGTTCCCTTGACTACTATCATACCCCAAACCATGTCTACCAATTTGTTTAGTAGAGTGGTGTAGGATAACATTAAGGCTCTTATTACCAACAAAGAATCTTTGCAAAGAAGATCTCAAACTTTCATTATCATGCATAAGAGAAGTAATAGTAGAAGAAAAATGATTGATATTATCTCTAGCATGCAAAAGATCATTTTCTAAGTAAAGAGTTTTAGTTAAATAAGAATCTCTATCAATATGAAGAGCAGCAACATCATTCTCTTTATTAGTATAACTAGAACAAGGTTCATGCCCATTGATTTTAGCAAGCAAGGAGGCATTTTCAGATTTAAGCACCACTATTTCTCTTTGATAAGCATAGATTTCTTCTCTCCTAGCATCATCAATAAGCTTGAGTTTTATGTTTTCAGATTTAAGAACATCAATGTCATGCATGAGAGAATCAACAATTAAAGTATGCTCTTCATTAGAACTAGGCATGAGAGGTTGAGCTTCTAGAAATCTAATCTTATCAAGAAAACTAGAATTTTCAAGTTTAAGAGAGTCTACTTGACTAAGACAATCATTTTTATCATTAAGCAAGAAAGAATTAGCATATTCAAGGTCATCTAGTTCTATGTGCAAATTATCAACAATTCTAGCAAGCTTTCTCTTTTTCTTTTTAGAAGACTTAAGAGAGGCACAAATATCATGAATAATAGCAATCAAAGATTCTTTATCTAAAGAGTCTAGATTTACCTCACTTGAGTCTTCACTTGTTGACGCTATAAGGGCAAAATGACATTCTCCTTCATCACTAGAGCTTGAGCTTGATCCTTCACATGAATCTTCACTTGATCTTGAGTTGGAGGAGCCACTTGAGCTTGAGTGCCATTTCTCCTTCTTGTGAAGATGGGTCTTTTTGCCTTGTGGACAATCTTCCTTGTAGTGACCCTTCTTTCCACATGTGAAGCACCGGATGGAGGAGGACTTGCCTTTGTAGAGTCTACCCTTGGAGTACATGGCATCTTCTTCAACTTGAGAGGATGGAGAAGCTTGACCAACAATAGCCTTGATTTGAGCTTTGATTTCAGCCTTCTTCATTCTCTTGAGTTCTTTCTCCTCTTATCTTTCTACTTCCTCCCTCTTGTCAAGTGTGGCTTCATGTGCTTGTAGATTTCCAATGAGCTCTTCAATAGGAATATCCCTAAGAGACTGTGCTTCTTCAATAGAAGTCACCTTGGATTCCCACCTCTTGGGGAGAGTTCTAAGGATCTTTGAGTTGATCTCTCCACTAGACATAGGATGTCCTAGAACAGAAAGACCATTCAAGATGGTGTTGAGCCTTGAGTATATGTTGGATATGCTCTCCTCCTTTCCCATCTTGAAGTTCTTAAGCAACCCTTTGAGCATGTAGACTTTGCTTTCCTTCACTTGATCTGTCCCTTCATAAGTGATGCAAAGCTTTCTCCATACCTCATAGGCCGTCTCACAAGAAGAAATTCGGTTGAACTCGGTGGGGGTCATGGAGGCATATAAAATGTGCATGGATCTAGCATTTAAGGTTGTTTTCATCAAGGTGGCTTCATCCCATTCTTCAATATTTGTCTTTGGTAGAATGTATGGGTTGTTCACCATTTGCCACATCTCAAGACTTGATCCTTGGATGTAGAATTGAATTCTTCTTCTCCAATAGAGGAAGTTTCTCCCATCAAAGATTGGAAGGCTGGTCGATAGTCTCCCTCCTAGGTAGTCACCCATATTCTCCTACTTGTTGAAGTATGCTTGGAGAAGACCCTCTCTGATACCACTTGTTGGATCCTAGATGGGTGATTAGATGCTCTAGAGGGGGGGGGTGAATAGAGCTGAAAACACTTAAACAAAATTCATTAAATCTTCAAGATATATCACAAAATAAGGTTGCCAAATAGGTAATTTGTGTGCAACTATAACAACATAGCAAGGGAGAGAGAGATTGAACATGCACCAATAGACAAGCTATTTAGAGTGGTTCCACACTTCAAACTAGAAGTGTGTCAGTCCACTTCCCTAGAGAGGTCAACCTCTAGGACTTCCAAACTATTGCATTCTTATATTCATTCATAAGACTTACAATACATGACCAAACAAAGGACTTACCTATCCAATACAAAGTGTCTTCAACCTTACCAAGGACTTACCCACTTTGCAAGAGTCTTCGGCCTTCTCCAAGGACTTACCCACTCTTGTACAAGTCTTCAGCCTTGCAGGAATTACCCACTCTTCTTGGATCTTCTGCCTTTGACTTCACCTTCACTCGGAGAAGCTTCCACCAAGCACTTACCCACTTGAGCTTGAGTCTTCTGCCTTTTTCAAGGGCTTACCCACTCTAGCTCCAAGTCTCTTAGCCTTGATCTTCACCAAGGGATGCCTTCCCTTGTTCTTCTTCACCTCTCTTAGACAAGAGAGAGAACCTTCATCTTCATGATTGCAAATGAGAGAAGTGGAGGTGGTGGAAGTGATAGCCTCACAAGATTTATATATAGGACTAGATCTCTTACAGATTTCCTACTCACTCTAATGGATGTAGCAAGTGATTAAGCTTAGAGAGAGAGAGGATGATGTAGGAAGCACTCAACTATAGAATAAGATCCTCACATAGAGTTTTCAATGAATGCTCAACCTTGGAATGAAGCCCAAGGGGTCCTATTTATAGGTGGGGATGCCTCTTAGCCTTTGGGAACACTTGTGAACGAAAACTAGCCATTTTGTCGCTTGCAACATATCTATTTTCACTTGTTGCAACTCCACAACGGCTAGAAACACTTTTCTGCACTTTTCCGTACAATGCAATCGGTCGAGTTCTGATGGGTGTAACTCGATCGATCAAGTAGGAGGAAAACCAATTTTCAAAGGATCAGTCGAGTTTGTCCTGAGGAAACTCGACCGACCATTTCAACTGGAAATGGCCTACTACCCAATCGGTCGAGTTCTGTGAGTGCACAACTCGACCGATGCAATCTTCAGAAAATCGACCAAGGTGGATCGGTCGAGTTTTAGGCTGGGGAAACTTGACCGACCAAGTGCCTGTAATTGATTTTCTAAGATGCATCTAAAGTGCTCTAATATTCGATCTAAGTGTTCCTGATATTTTCTAAGCTTAATTACAAGTCATACAATCATTACAAGTGATTTACAACATGATTCTAATGGATATACATCATATTACAAAAACGTGCACTTGTATGACTTTGACTTGTCTTTTCTCCAATTTGATATGCGCAAGTTAGGGCAATTGGAGTGTGTCTATACCTAATTTGAAATCAATCAAGTAGAGACATTAGACACCAATATGTGGAATGGTTAGTCATCATCAAAACATGGGTTTAGTCAATTTAGACGTGAGTCAATATTGACCTAATTGACCTTGAGTCAACAATGCCCACGCGCACTTTGGTTTTTGGTTGACTTAAACTTAGTATGTAGCCGCATATTCTATTTTGAATGGCAGAAACCATGGCCTTTGGATGCATATCAAGAGGTGGATAGCTTCCATCATTTTGCTCTAGCACAATAGAACTAGTGGGACGGAAACGGCCATCGTGCCTGGATGCATCAAGGTCCACGATCTCCCACCATGGGTCAAGAAGCAAGACTAAGTGGCAGTTGCCCTCTACACATCGAGGCTAATCAGATGACCCCTCTCAAATATCTCAGGGTGATAGGAGCAGTGGCTGTTGCTCATTGGGGTTGCTAGAATTCCTCACCGGCAAGCCTAACCTCAGTGGTGCCATAGAGAAGTAGGCAGAGGCGACAGCGAGCCTATAGTGGCAGCATCATGGATCTGCAATCGGAAGAGGAGACCTGTTGGTGTCCATCATCTTGAGCAGTTGGAGAAGATGAAAAGAGTCGTGCTGAAGGAAAGACGATGAGTGCCGAGATCCCTGGAGCTCTTGGCGGTGGCGGAAGATCAGATGCGAGAGAGAGAGACAACCATAGACTTCTCGCCGCAGTCCACTATGGTGTAGTGACACCCAGAACGAGAACACAGGAGAGCCTTGCGGCGGGCGCACGCTCGTCAGACTAGAGGTTGAGAACACTTCAAGATCGAGAAAGAGCCTGAGGCATAGAGGAAGAAGGGTCGAAGCTACTGGCCGTAATGGAGCTCCGTTTTGCTCGCCGATGATGCTCTCCCAGTGCGGCGGCGTTGACCAGATCGCGGAGCGACCGAAACGCCTGATCGCCTGATCGGACGCACAGAGGCATCATGCAGCGAGGAAGCTAGGAGAATGAGGCTACAGTAGTGTTCTCACTGGCGTTCTGGTCCAGTAGCACCGCGCTGGCATCATGGACTAGCACAGAATGAAGGAGAACGGACGGCATGTTTCACGCAGCGACGAGATCGCGAGGAATTGTGGGAGAGAAGGAAAAGAAGGATGAATTGGGTTCAAAACGTAGACCGGCCCCAAAACCAGGAAGACCTGAGCCGTAAACTGGCCAGCTCAGTGGGAACCCAGGACAAAGAAGGGCTGCATCTCCTTAAGGATAGGTGGCAAGATGATATTGGCCACAAAAAGGTAAATCTTCAACAATTCTCAGTTCTTGAATAATTCATAGAAAATAGCCCAATTATCAGAAAAATACAAGTAAGGTACCGAAATTCTCTGAAAAATTACGAGAACAGAGTAGAATAGTAATACTAGGCTTTTGATGAAGTAATATCTAAGTAATCATGTAAGATGTAAAATGGCCTTTTCATGCCTAATAAATAATAAACGAAGACCTAAAATTATGAGAATGTACCATATTTCTAGTTATTAACTTATAATCCATCTACTGTCAAAATTTATGATGTTGATGCACGAAATCATGTAATTTTCTTAGAATATCAAATTAGGGCTAATAACCCTAAAGAAAATGTAATAAATACTTACATACTCAATAAATGATGAGATTTACAGAAAACCCTCATATTAGTAACTAGACAATAATATGTAAATCTGAAATCAGTTTTAACTATGAAATTTGTGTTATATGAAGACCACCCTTAATGAATGTGATGTAACCCTAATATGGTTAATGGAAGTGACATAATGTTAAATATGTTCACATAATAGTGTGACACATGAGTATATCTAGTTGATGAACTATAATCTGGAATATGACATCGGTAAGATAAATCTAAGAGAATAATACAAGTAATCATGAGAATATCATAATGAGATAAGATGTAAGAGGATGAGAACCTAATGGTATATCCAGTCTTGTCTTTATCAGGGTTTGACCAAGGTATAGATGGCATCAGGAATATGTGGTTTAGATTATGTCTCTTGTTCAAGGTATTCCATTACCTCTTACTTGTCTTATTATACAATATGCTTGTGTTATATGTGTAATAAAATACTTGACATATGATATTGGATGAAATGGTTGTCCTTGTATGATATGTTGCGTGATTTTCCATACTTATTGCTATGAACACATGAAACATAATATATATGTTCCATTATATCTACACACTTCAACTCTATGGTAGTCAAGTGCTGGAATAAAGTACTTCAACTCTTTGTAGTCAAGTACTTGAAAGTGATCCAACTCTTTGGTAGTCTGATCACATTATGAAATGATCTAACTCTTTGGTAGTCGATCATAAGGCCTTTAATGCATTCAACCTTCAGTGGTCAATGTCTAGATGATATAATGGAATATGTGCATAAAATATGTGTGTTCTCTTTTATTAATGAATATCTTTGTGCAAGTATATGATTTTTCTTATATTTTTTTAATACTACCAAGTATTAGTTTTATCTTATTGCCAAGATATGATGAGAGGTATATAAAAGACACGTAGGCATACTAAGTACAATATTCTTGAATATTGTGTTGACGTGTACCAGATGTAATCTTTTGTTTAGGTTGTGGTTATGCTTTTGAAGATCCAACATAGTTGAGAGTTGTGTGGTGAGCTGACATACAGGTGGACCTATTGTCTTAAGATCCTATTGTTTAGTAGTAGTACATGTATATGTAAATTGTTGTTCAATATGTAATATCAAATATTGGAACAATTCATTATGTAATTATATGTTGAATGGTGAACATGTGTTGTATGGTTTTATTATTGTTCATGTGCATGGGCTACTGATTGTTTTCTTCTGGCTTCCTCTAATTTTCTTCTTCTTAGCCTAGTGTGTGGTGCTTAAATTGGGATTCTCGATGAGGTGAGGCTTCAATTTGGACGTCACACATCAGATTTAGTTTTAGAAAATATGGGGATGTCACACATACATAAGTATGTATGTGGACCTTTTAAAACAACCACTAGATGTAGATATCAATACTCCATTACCTTTACTGATGACTTTAGTAGGCATGAATATGTTTATTTAATGAAACATAAGTCAAAAACTCTTGACAGGCTCAAGGAGTTTATGAATGAAGTGCATAATCAACTTGGGAAAATTATTAAGGCACTTCATTCTGATCAATGTGGAGATTATTTAAACCAAGAGTTTGAGGACCTTCTTAAATCCCATGGGATCGTATCCCAATGCACTCCACCTGGTACACCTTAGCATAAATGTGTATAAAAAAGAAGGAATCACACATTGTTGGATATGGAGCGATCGATGATGAGTTTAGCTGAGCATCCTACTACATTATAGGGTTATGCTCTAGAAACCTCCATGTTTACACTAAGTCGAGTACCATCTAAATCGATTCAAAAGACACCATATGAGATATGGACTGGGAAATGTCCCAATATGTGTTTAATGAGGATTTGGGATGTTCTTATGTTAAGAAATTGCTTTCTGAAAAGCTTGGCCCTAAATTTGATAAATTCTATCTTGTTGGATATCTGAAAGAAAAATGAATATATTATTGTTATTTCTATCTAAAAACAAAGTATTCTTGCCAAATATATTGTATTCCTTGAAATGGATTTCATTTCCAAAGGAATCAATGGGAGAAATGTGGAACTCGAAGAGGTTTGAGTCCATTAAGAAAACATTGAACCATTATATGAACAAGAGGTAAAATGAGAATCACAAGATGTTGTGGAATCTAAAATTCCTCAAGTGACACATGTACCTCATAAATGTAATAGGACACACCTTGAACTTGAGAGATTTGGATATCTTGTGGTTTAGGAAGGTGATGAGTTGGTCATAGATTATGAGCCAACAACCTATCTAGAAGATATTGACACACCATAGTCTGAAAAATGGCTTGAGGCCATGAGATCTGAGATGGAATCCATGTATGACAACAAGGTATGGACCTTGATGGAACCACCTAAAGGGGTAAAACCCATAGGATGCAAGTGGGTCTTCAAGAATAAGACAAACATGGATGGTAAAGTACTAACCTATAAGGGAAGATTGGTTGCAAAGGGTTTTTTATAAGTTCAAGGTGTTATGGTTAAGTCCATCAGGATCATGCTTGCTATTGTAGCTTATCATGACTATCAGTCTTGGTAGATGGATGTTAAAACTGCATTCCTTAACGAGAATCTTCTCAATGATGTGTATATGACACAACCTGAGGATTTTATAAATCCAAAGGATGCAAATAAAGTATGTATGCTACAAAGGTCAATCTATGGAATGAAGAAAGCATCTTGGAGTTGGAATCTTCATTTTGATGAGTCAGTAAAAAATTTGTCTTTGGACAAAATGAAGATGAACTCTGTGTGTACAAGAAGGCTAGTGGGATCATAGTGATATTCTTCATATTGTATGTAGATGATATACTATTGATGGGGAATGACATCCCTACTTTACAAAAGGTAAAGACATGGCTTGGAAATACATTTTCTATGAAAGACTTGGGAGAAGAATCCTACATATTGGGCATAAAGATCTATAGACATAGATCAAGAAGGCTTCTTGGACTAAGTCAAAGCACATACAATGACAAAGTGTTGAAGAGGTTTAACATTGAGAAATTTGAGAGAGGAAACTTGCCCGTGCTACATGGAGTTTCCACCTCTAAAGTTCAATTCCCCACTTATGGTGAAGAAAGGGAGCAACTGAGCTTGATTCCATATGCCTCAACAATTGGATCAATCATGTGTGCAATGTTGTGTACACGTCTATACGTCTTGTATTCTGTGAGCATGACAAGAAAATATCAGTCGATTCCAGGTGTTTCTCACTAGACGGTAGTAAAGAACATCCTCATGTACTTGAGAAGGACTAACTATTAGTTCTTGGTCTATGACGGAGGGGAAGAGTTTGCTATAAAAGGTGACACCAATGCAAGCTTCCAGACTAACAAAGATGATTACAGATCATAATCAACATTTTTGTTTTTCCTAAACAACGGAGTTGTAAGCTAGAATAGTTCCAAGAAAGAGATAGTTTCCGATTCTACAACATAAGTTGAGTATATTATTGCATCAAATGCAGCAAAGTAGGTCGTATGGATCAAGAAGTTTATTTTAGAACTTGGGGTCATTTCAAGCATCAACAACGCAAAAGAGCTATATTGTGACAACAATGGAGCTACTACACAAGTCAAGGAACCTAGATCGTATCAAATATCAAAGCATATACAAAGATGGTTCCATCTCATATGAGAGATCATATAACAAGGATATGTAAAGATTTGTAGAGTATCAATTGAGAACAATATGATTGATCCCTTGACAAACACATTTTTGGAGCAGAAGTACAATGGTCATGTTAGGTCACTCGGGATAAGATTTGTGGGTGATTGGCTCAAAGTGCAAGTGGGAGTCTGTTGGTATGTATGCCCAAAGAGCCAATCATATGATGATTGTAATGGAATAAATGTGAATGGTTGATTATTAATAAAGGTAAGCTTCTGATTTATTTTGTTTAATTTAGTTATGAGATAATGATGTAACATAATAAATGTCTAGAAAATGATATTACTCAATGACTTATGTCTTCAAGTACGTGACTTGGAAGAATGAGATCATATAGATGTTGAGAGTATATACATTCTCATTATGTCCCTGATCAGTTGTTATTGTGGAAGGTAGATAGACAACAATAACACATAAGATCACTGTGTCAGTTGGTTGATGACGTAGTCTCATTATTCATGATATGTCAATATCAAACCAAGCACACAAATACATGTTAGGGAAAAATATATCAGAAAGACCCACCATAAGACTCACACATGGAAGCCATCATCACGGAAGTCATAGTCAGTTCTCATAGTGATAGTGGTGGTTGTAATTCTTAGACTTGAAATCACTACACTCATAACAAGTCATTCAGTATGCTTTGACATCATCAAATGTAATCCTAAAATATGAGTTATTACAAAGGTGATGATTGGGTGACTGTGACACACATGGATAGAGTCTTAGTGATAGAAATATGATTTGTCCCTCCTAAGGGAGTATGATAACTTAGGCCTCTTGATTAGCGAGACTGAGAAATACATGGCCATACACATGTGAGTCAATATGTGATATTGGGCTTACATATATCTCATACAGTCTGCTCTGGTTCAAGGAAAAGATTAAACAATAATGAGGGTGACTACTCCATGCCTCTAGTTCAATCTGGATAGTAGTGACAAAGGAAGTATATAAACATTGTAACACCATACACATAATGTAGGTTGAATTTGTTCTTCAACTTTCCATTTACTTGGGTAGAAATGATGTGTGACCAGGCACCACTCATTGCTTGTGATGTCATAAGTTGTTTTGGACAATCACTGCCAATGTAATATGGGACCTAAAGTGTCATACACATAGGTCACAACCTTAAAGAGGAGTAAACTTGAATGATGATTGAATTGATTACTAAAGTGTTTAGGTATTCAATTCATGCAACAAATCAATTGAATACACTACAAACGGATCGACTCACTTAGTGAGACAGTCATTTGGAGTGCTAAACGATCAGCTCATGTGAAGAGATGTGCGTTTGGAGTGTTAGATTGATAGGAAATTAATTGGATGAAGTTATGCATGAAATAGGTGCCAACCAATCGACTTACTGGGTGAACCGGTCGGCTTGGGTAGAGTGAGATGACTGATTCACCTAGTGAACTGATTTGCTCAGTTGGGCTGGTGGAAGGTTCCAATAACTTTCCCATATTTGTGACAAGGTTTGATCATTTTGATTGTTCAATCCTATTGATACAAGGAATTAGTGTTTAACATTAATTGGAAACAAATTGAAAAATTCATATGCAATTGTGAAACTGCAAAATGGCCATATCATAGTATGAAATGATCAGCTCGGACACCAGACAACTGTTTGGGTTTCCAGGCGACCAGTTCGGTGCTCACAGGTTGCACAAATTCAAGATCTTCCAGTCCTTTTCACTCCCGCACAAACTGGGAACCCAGACCCAAACACCTCCTATAAATAGAGGGGTACTGAGGGCTTCCCAAAACACAACATAGACAATTAAGAATCAATTTCTCTAACAATTGTTGTCCTCTGTGGTTGTGGTAACCAAGAGAGCCCAAGAAAGTCCTACCCAACTAGGGAGGGATAGCTAGGGAGAGAACAACCAAGGATCATTGTTGTGGGAGAGCAAGTTGGTGACTAGTACACCAATGGGAGGGACAAATCCTCATTATCTATTCTAGTAGGATGACGTGAGTTCTAAGTGGTCCATGTGGTCTTCTCTAGAGGTGAGTTGGCCTTTGCCTGTTGCTAAGGAGGACAACAATAGTAAGAAGTTTGTGATGAGATGAGCTATTGTATACGACGACGTTTGAGTTTGTTGTCCTTGGAGGAGCTGTCAGACGAGTCCCAATGCAACTAGAAGTCAGAGTTGTTCTTCTACAATGATGAGGAGATGTCTTTGGACTTTCTTTAGGACTAGGTATATCCTCGAAAGCATCTTTTCCATCTTATAGTTATTGACATGATCCGCAGGTCATGGGGAATATGGTAGATAGTTTTTTTTATTTTTGCTACCTATTCTGTAGCCATATTTCCATACAATATATATCATCTAGTGGCATGGTAGTGCAGTTTATGGACCCAGATGTAACATATTTCTGCTTTTGTGGTTATATGGAATCAATTTTAATTTACCCTATTTTATGGTAATCCTAGATGTTTAGTTTTTATTCCGCACATTATTTTGAGTAATATCGCTTTGTGTGGTAATGGGCGTCACAGTTTGGTCAGTATCAGAGATCTAGGTTTTATGAGTCTATAAGGACATAAGACTAGGGTTTGTGAATGTTCTAGTGTCCTCCGACATGTTTAATGGTAAATTTTGCATATGTAGAAGAAGAAGAGTAGAAGAAAAGATATGTCTGGAGAACACCAAGAACAATGGGAGAGTAGTGTTGCTGCACCAAGAGGTGGTGCTAGGAGGCGGGCTAAGGATGATGGAGTTCCTACATAGCCTCATTTTGACCCAACAACTGTGGCCAATCCCGCTTTTCAGTCCATGTTTGGACAATTCATGGCTACAATGAGGCATATGGTGGAAAGGATGCATGTACCCCAAGACAGGGTGGAAGTCCCCAATGCGGAATCTCAAGGTTCTGGGAAGACCTTTGAGAGGTTAAGGCATGTGGGGGATTGGAGTATCTCAGTATGGCTGATCCAACTAATGTTGATATCTAGTTGATCGATTTGGAGAAGGCCTTAAAGATCCTTAATATCCCTGAAGAGGATAAGGTGAAGCATGTAGTGTACTTATTGAAAGGGAGTGTGGGCCATTGAGGAGGAGAAAATGCATGGTATTGTGATAAATTGGGGGAGTTTTGATGATACTTTGTGAGCATATACTTCCTGGAGATCTACCTAGATGAGAAGATCACATAGTTTGAGAAGATCTGGCAAGGATCTATTATGATCAATTAGTATGAAGCCAATGTCATGAAGCTTTTGAGGTTTATCTGCATATGGATGCTAAAGATAAGGAGAGGATTAGACATTTTGATAAGGGTTTGAGCTCTGACTTGATGATGCCACTATCATCTAGAGAGAATAGGGAATGGTTTGCCACATTTGTGCAATCAGTTAGGAGAGTAGAGTGGTCAGTAGTGGAGGAGCAAGAGGCAAATGCCAAGAAGAGACTGACAATGTATCAAGGACATTCATATGGAGGCTTCATGAAGCCTATGTTTTCAACATCTCAATCACATCAGAGATCAATAGTTCAGTCCCAGGGGTCACAAAGTAAGGGAAGTGGTCTTACCTTTCCACTGGTAGGAGCCTACAATGTAACATTAGCGTCAGTAATAGGGCAGTCTAGACCACAATATGAGACTAGTACTTGCCACAAGTGTGGGAAAGTAGGACATATGAGGTGGGCATGTTCGGTGAAGGATGAATACATGACACAAAAGCTGAGACAAAGTCAGTAAGGGGCGTAACAGTGACAGTTTAGCAGTGGTGGAGGACAAGGACGCGGTTAGGCATCATAGGATGGTTCATCTGGGCTTGCCAGCAGTGGACATGGGTGACAAAAGGCAATAGCTTGATTATATTCTATGAGTTAGTCTAAAGGAGTAGTCAAATCAAGAGTCGTGATAGGTCTGATGGAGTTATTTCATTCTGATTTGTCTTCTTCCTACTTTATATATGTTTTGGTTGACCGAAGTGTGACACACTCTTTTATCACTACAGAAGTGATTGCTAGCTAATCTTTGGATGTTAGTCATAGATGTGATAGTCTTCTCTTAGAAACACCTTTGGTTGGTTCATCTGAGTTGTGGGAGGTGTGTCCATCATGCATTCTTTCTTTCTCAGGATGTAACATTCAAGTGGATCTCATACCACTTGACATGCATGAATTTGATGTGATCCTTGGAATGGATACTTTGGAGAAGTATCGGGTGGTCTTGGACTGTAGTGCCAAGGTAGCGATGTTTCATGACAGTGATGTTTCATGGATCTTCCAAGGAGATAGGAAGATTCTTCCGACGTGTCTGGTGTCAGCTATGATAGCAGAGAGATTGATGAGGCAATGTTGTGAAGCGATTTTGGCACATGTGGTTGACACTAAGGTTAGGAGTCCTAGTATCCAAGAGGTACTAGTTGCCCATGAGTTTGAGGATGTGTTTCTTGATGAGTTTCCAGGTGTTCTCCCTCCCCGACAGATTGATTTTGAGATCAATCTAGTTCCTTGTCTAAAGTTGATAGCACAAACATTATATAGGATGGCACCAATTGAGATGCAAGAGTTGAAGAAGTAGTTGCATGATTTACTTGAGAAGGGTTTTATCAGACCGAGCACGCCCCCCTTGGGGTTCTCTAGTGTTGTTTGTGAAGATAAAAGATGAATCCATGAAGTTGTGCATCGACTATTGACAGTTGAACAAGGTAAAAATCAAGAACAAGGATCCTTTCCATAGATAGATGACATGTTTGATCAGTTGATGGGTGTTGCAGTCTTTTAAAAGATAGATATGAGGTCATGATATCATCAGCTGTAGATCAAGGTGGATGACATACTCAAGTTAGCTTTTAGGATAAGGTATGGTCATTAAAAGTTTGTGGATATGCTGTTTGGGTTAACCACAACAACGTTCATGGACATGATGAATAGAGTGTTCAGGCCTTACCTTGATCAATTCATGGTGTTGTTTATAGATGATATCCTAATCTACTCCCAAGCCATCCAACAAAATGAGCAACATCTATGACAAGGGTTGACCTTGTTGAGATATAAAAAGTTGTATGCTAAGTTTATCAAGTGCGAATTATGGATGGATGACATGTCTTTTTTGGGACACATCATATCTACTGAAGGTGTGCATGTGGATCCCAATAAGATTCATTCTATGCCAGTGTGGGAGCAGGTGAAGACATCGACATAAGTGTATAGTTTCCTTGGTTTGACAGGATACTATAGGAGGTTCATAAGGAACATTAGTGCCATAGTGTTACCCCTAGTGAAGATGACAAGGAAATATGTGCCTTTTGTCTAGGATGACAAGTGTAAGCATTCTTTCCATATTTTTAAGAAGAAGATGATCAGTGCACTACTGATGGTTCTGCTAGAACCAGGAGAAGGTTACATAGTCTTTTGCAATGTGTCAAATAATGGTTTGGGTTGTGTGTTGATGCAATATAAGAATGTGATTTCTTTCGCTTCATGATAACTTAAGAAACATGAGGAGAGTTACACGAATTATGATCTAGAGCTTGCTGCAGTGGTCCATGCCTTAAAGATCTGGAGATACTACCTTTATGGTGAAAAGTGTCAGATCTTCACCGACCACAGGAACCTTAAGTACATCTTTTCATAGTAGGAGTTGAACATGTGTTAGAGATGTTGGATGGAGTTGATTGAACATTATGATTGCACCATAGATTACCATCTAGGGAAGACAAACATGGTGGAAGATGCTTTGAGTAGGAATTCTTCTTCGTCAACACCTGTGGAAAAGGCACAATTATGCTCCTTGGTGTGCCATTAGAGAGACATGCTAGTCTCCTTGCATTAGATGAATGTAAAGTTGGATGTGTCCATGTTAGCGGGGTTGTTGGCTCAATTATAGGTGAAGCCTACATTGAGGCAGCTGATTCGAGATGCATAGTGTGATGATACTGTGATATAGTGCATTTGATCAGAGTTGGATAGTGAGAAGCATGATGGATTCCACGAGTCAGATGATGGGATAGTATGTTACCACGGTAGAGCAGTGGTTCTTGATGTTGATGATTTGAGGAGGTTGGTTCTTGAAGAGGCTCATTCTTCAATGTACTCTATGCATCCAGGTACAACCAAGATGTATCACAATCTGAAAGACCTATATTGGTGGCCTTCTTTGAAGTGGGATGTTGCTAAGTTTATGGAAGTGTACAGTGTGTCAGTAGATTAAGGTAGAGCATCAGAAACCTATAGGGACTTTACAATTGTTGTCTATACCGCAGTGGAAGTGGGATCATGTCTGTAATATCCCTGACCTGGGTTATGAGTTAACCCTAGGTGTTTTGCCTAAATATGTAATTAAATCTTTGTGATTAACTCTGAGCATGTAATTAAGTTTCTCAGAAACATATATTTCAGTATTTGCTCCTTTTTATTTAAAGTTGTAGCATTGTTTTGATATACAGGGACCTATGTGAAATTTACCCATTTAAAAGGGTTAGCTTGCAATTTGCACATGATGAGATGTTCCTCTGATGTTGAGACATCATGAGAAATCTGTTTAGCAAAGTTTGAGGGATTTCCCATGCTAAGGCACCAAGGTGCAGGTGTGGAAGCAATCCCGGTGCTTGAAACCCTAGTTTGGGGTAAAATGCAATTTACCCAAATTAAGGGATACAAATTGTGAAATATGTCATCTAATGTATTTTTTTTAGACTCTTGCCATCATTAAGAGAAGAAATGATGAGGAAGTCACCTCAATTGAATTATCAAGTTATGAGATATGCCTTGTGATTGAATAATCAGGGTATATGTGCAATATTTCTTTATGTATGTACCTCATTATTAGCTTGCTCTCCTTTACCTTCTTTTCCTAAGACCTTAAGAGAAGGTTTTTCCTTAGAATAAAGAGGAAGGGACGATCAAGTAAAGAAGGAGGGACCTAGTTGGAATTATGGACAACTTATGAACTAATGTTGAAAATCCTACCCCATGTATATAAGCTCTCCTTCCCTTAGTTGCAAGGGAACTCACTCTTCGTTCCCTTACTGTTTCATTTCACCAAAGACGACCAAGGACTGCCTTGGAGCTAAGGAGGACGACCAAGGGGTGCAAGGTAGGTTTAAACCCCTCTTCTTGCTTAATTCCATGGTTAGAACTCGAATTCAAGGTCATCTTCATGGCTAACTCTTGAAACCCTACCTTTCTAGCCGTCTCTTTTCATCCTTCCTTGGAGTTTTCACCTTGGCCAACCTGTAAGAACTCAAGGACGCCATTAGAGCTTGGAGCTTGAAAGCTTGGAGCTCAAGAAGCAAGCTTTAGGCGGGTTTTATAACTCTAAACCTATGCTTTACTACACACATCTTTTATATGCGGTTAGATGATAGTCCTTTATGTTTCTTACTGTTCTTTGCTATTTTGCAAGTAAATCCATGGGATATTCATACTGTTCTTGATCTAGGAGATGAAGGCGTGATTTCCAAGAAAAACCCACCGCTTTTCACTTCCTCAAACGGTCTCAATAGTTTGCTCTCTCGATCTCAAGACCGCGAGGTGAGCAAACGGTCTCGAGACCGCGACAGGGAAAACGGTCTCCAAGACTGTTTGGCCCCGTTGACCGAGCATAGAACGTATAATAAATCTGTTCCTAATTATATAGGCTAATTACCCTCCAAATTTGGGAGGCTAACTCCAAGGTAATCGGGAGATATGACCTTTTTAAGTAACAACTTTATTTGAATTTATTCCTGATTTTCAAACGGTCTGAAATTGCCTTTTTGGGCAAACGGTCTCAAGACCGTGTAAGGTCGTTGACTAAGCGTTGACCGTATGAGATTACTGTTCAAATTTTTGTTAATTAACAACTCACCAAGTTTTATGGTCTAATTCCAAACGGGCTAAGAGTTGAAGGATGTATACTAGGGCTAACCCTAGATGAAATCAGTACTGAAATTATGGTGACCTAATTAGGGTTTTTAGGGTTGATTGACCTAAACGGTCTCAAGACCGTTTGGGGGTCACCAAATGGTCTCAAGACCACGAGGGAAATCAACCAAGACCGTTTGGAGGTCTGGGGTCAAGGATAGTTGACCAATTGAAGGTACAATTACACCGAATTACATTGCAATTAAATATTGACATGATCATCAACTCAATGGGTCAGACCTTGATGAATCTGCACTAGAATCCAAAACTGGATGGCCAACGGTCTCAAGAACGTTTGGAACTCATCCAAACGGTCTCAAGACCGAGAGGAAAATCACCCAAGACCGTTTGGAGGTCTAGGGTTGAGTAATTTGACCAATTGAGGACCCAATTGCAAATAAGTTATCAATTGATCAAAATACTGAATTGGTGACCCAATCATGGTTCAACCTCTATCAAATCACCTTAGATTTTGATGAAATCTTGGGAAAACGGTCTCAAGACCATGTGGGGTCCACCCACATGACCTCAAGACCGTTTGGGCCAAGTTTGAGCCCAATTGGAGCTCAATTGAAGGGTTCAACCTTATGTTGATGCACATTGTTGAGTATTGATGGGTGAACATTGATAGACCCTAATTGAATCGATTTCAATCCTAATTGGTCAACAATTGAGGGTCAATTGAATGACCAGTTGGTTAAGCATAACCTTAATTGACCCAATCCATAGGTGGTCAACATAGCTTTGACCTTTTGAGGGCTTCAACATCGTTTTACACCATCGATTGCTTTATTGATTTTGTTGATGGCCCAAACGGTTGAGACCTTGAGAGCCTCGTGGTCTCAAGACCGTGAGAGGCCTCGCGGTCTCAAGACTGTGAGAGGGCTCGCGGTCTCAAGACCGTGAGGGGGCTCACGATCGCAAGACTGAGAGGAGGCTCGCGGTCTCAAGACCGCGAAGGGCCTTGCGGTCCTGAGGTCAAACTAGCTAAACGGTCTTCATGACCCTCGCGGTCTTAACCACAATTGGAGTCTTCGCGGTCTTGGATGCATGATGGCTCGCGGTCTTGAATGCATGATGGCTCGCGGTCTTGAAGCCTAAGGGGGCTTGCGGTCTTGGAATTAGAAAGAGGCTCGCGGTCTTGGAAAGTCAAAGTGGGCAAACGGTCAACACTTTCAACCGATTTCAACTCAATTGATGATTAATGATTGAAATCAATCAATGTGATTCCAAGTTGACTTCTTTCAATCAATTCATAATATAAATGGTCCAATGTTGCCCAAATCAAACCCTAATGATAATCTAGGATAGTAAGGGGTTATTTGACTAAGGTTTTTGACCATAATGATGATCAATGGGGGGGATTACCAAAATACCCCTGAAGGGTCAATTGAGTTATACCTTGCTCAATTCAAACTCTAATTACATGAGAATGATGTTTTTAGTCATAATGACTCTATCCAACTTGATCTAGTCTAATGTTATCATCAACCATTAGTATGATGAAAGAGAAAGTACCCTAGAGAGAGAAAGTAACTCTAAATCACATAATGGTGATGTTTTTGGCTATGTTAGCCTATGATGACTTAATCCGACCTGATCTAGGGTGATGTTGACATCACCTAACCTTATGATGAGAGAGAAAGTACTTATAGAGAGAGAGAGAGTACTTCTAGAGAGAGAAAGTACCCTCTTTAAGTGGGAACTCAATTGAAGCATCCCCAATACACAGAAATGAGCATAATTATGGTATGATCCACCTGTGTGAGATCATAGAAACCCTAATTATAATAAATGATGAACCTTTACCTAATCCAAGAGCATCAATGAAGATGTTACTCATACATGATGATGTTATGAGTTCAATTCACCTTGATGTGAATAGTAAACCCTAAATCAAGGGTAATGACATGTAATGTGAATAGTAAACCCTAATTCAAGGGAAATGGCATGCTTTTGAGCATAAACTCTATTTGATTTGAATTAAAGATTTAACTCTTATGACAAGAGTAGGAAGTACATTCCTTATTGTTGTATTACCTTTATCAGATGTATTAACCATGCAGGTTCTGATATGAAGGTAATCATATCCAGGTATGGATGTTGATGTTATATTCATTAAAGGCATGTTGTTAGCCTTATGAATAAGTAAAGTAATCTGATGCCTTGCCAGTGGTATCCTATGCTGATAATGGGTTATGAGAGCCATGAATACCATCAAGGTCATGCCTTAGAGATGACTTGTGATGAGGATAATGAGAAATGATGATTGATATGAGTTAGGCCTGTTACATTTAGTATTCTTCTTTTATAGCTACTATGCTACTATTATTGTTTGAAGAACAATGTATGCTGTTAAAGAATACTGAATGTACCTAACTAATCAAGTATAATGTAGAGCCCTGATCATAGATCCATCATTGTCAGAAATTAAGTGATGGTGAAACAGGTTTTCCTCAGGGAACTCCTGGAGCACATACTTTTGAGTATGTGGGGTACATGGATGTGTAGAACCTTACATCCTAGTGTAGGAAAGTGATGTAGATGTGTAATCCATCCATCCTTCACTATAGTTTCATATCGTATCAGTGGTAGGTAAACATGAAACCTCCTGATGACGAAGAAAGCACAGATATCCGTATCAGTGGTAGGTGAATATGAAACCTCCTGATGACGAAGAGAGTACAGAACGCCACTGTGACTCTAGAGTAGCGAAGGACCAGTTTACCCTGGTGAGCTATATTAAGTAGAGACACGAGATGTCCTACAAGTGATCCTCTTACTGACTGAGGAAGGTGAAGGTCATGAGAATCCGGCTCTCTTAATGACCTATGTATGATACTGATGCGGCTTCTCAGCGATCAGTTGGAGTATGAGTGGTAAGCCTCATCTCCACAGGGCATAATGTTGTTTGTAAAACATAATCAACCATGTAGTATAACTTGTTAGAGATAACTTCAAGTTAGTTGATTGATGTTACATTGCAATAGTGTTTATATTCTTCATATCTCCTAAATGGTTGAGATATTGTTATACCTGCAACTGATACAGAATGCTTTGAAGGCTTTACTGTTTAAGATATTCTTTGAAGTTATAATAAAGCTTCTGGCGAAGGGTTATAACTCTCGCTGGGACAATTATGTATAATTGTCTCACCCCGTAGACTTCAACTTTTTAGGTGGACGTCGGAGACGAAGGAACCAGCCTACAGGTGACCAGTCTCAGCAGCAGCAGCACCAGGGGCAGCAGTAATCTCAGGTGGAGATTTGTCCTGCCATGTGGTGTAGTTAGAGTCAGTCCTATGTGTCCTCTGTACTCTCAGGTCTTGGAGTCTTTTGTTTAGTGATCTTGAGATTTTGTATCTTGATGTATATAATTACTCAAGAAGTAATTATCCTGAGATGTAAATAGTTTATCTCTCTTTATGAAAGAAGTTTTATGGATCCAAGTTCTTATCTCGAAAAGTTTTAATTTCCCGTGATTTTTGTCTTCCGATGATTACCGATTCGCTTCCGCTAATTTTTAATCGTGTTTATGTCATGGTTTGGAGATCAGAGCCCACAATGTCACAATGGACTTTCTGGTTGGTCTTCCTAGGACAACCAAAGGCCATGATTCCATATGGGAGATCGTTAATAGGTTGACCAAGTTAGCACATTTCCTTCCTGTGAAGACAACATATACAACAAATAAGCTTGCAAAAGTCTATGTAGATGCGATTGTTTGTCTACATGGTATCCCAACTACCATTGTGTTAGATAGAGGTCCTCAGTTTACCAGTCACTTTTGGGAGTGTCTACACACAGGAATGGGTATGCAGTTGAGGTTCTGCATAATGTTTCACCAGTAGACATATGGACAGTCTGAGATGACTATACAAACCTTAGAGGATCTATTGAGAGCCTATTTTTTTTAGTTTTTGGGTAGTTAAGATATATAACTCAATTTGATAGAGTCTGCCTACAATAATAGTTCTCAGAGGAGTATCAACATGGCACTATATGAGGCTTTGTATGGGAGATGTTGTAGATCTCCATTGTGTTGGTATGAGACCGGTGAATATCAACTTATGGGTCATGAGCTTGTACATCATATAACAAAGAAGATCAAGATGATACAACAACAATAGAAGGCATCCCATGATAGGAAGAAGTCTTATGCTAATAACCATAGTAGGCCTTTAGAGTTCAAAGTGGGATACAAGGTATACCCCAAAGTCTCTCCTTGGAAAGGCATGTTGAGGTTTAGAAAGAAGGGTAAATTGGCTCCTGGGTATATGGAACCTTACCCTATGATGGCACATGTTGGGAAGGTGGCTTATAAGTTGAAGTTTCCACCTGAGTTGCATAGGTTGCATCTAGTGTTCCATTTTTTGATGTTGAGGAAGTATCACCCTGACACTGAGTTGGTTTTGCAGCCAGTGGAGGCTGAGCTAGATGACGATGTGTCGTATGTGGAAGTTCATGAGTTGATTGTTGACAGGAGAGTGAAGATGTTGAAGAATAAGGATATAGTTTTGTTTAAGGCTTTGTGGCATCACTGTGACATGGAGGAAGCCACGTGGGAGCTTGAGGAAGAAATGTGTAGGAAGTACCCATCTCTTTTCGTGTAGGATTTTGGGGACAACATCATTGTTATGGGTTTATGATTGTAAGACCCATACCTATATTTCTAGATAATCTTGTTTGTTTGGCATCATATGATGTTTAGAACCTTAATATAATCTCTTGAGATACCTTAATAACATGTGAAAATCCTATGTTTTTAGTTAGGTCATGTTTGGTTGAAGTTTTAGCTATATGTTCATGTTTTGGACCAAGTTGCAATTTACCCATGTTGAGGGTTAATCATTCAATTTGTCACGTGTAGGCTGTGTCTTTTGTTCCTTAGCATCATGAGAGAGAGAATGATTCATATGGGTGACTTCTTGGACCTTGGTTGATGATGTGGAATCCTATGGTGATGCTAAGGTTTTCTAGGGTTTGCTTGATGATGGTGTCGACCTCGTGAGTGCTGACCCTTGTAGGGACCTGTGTTTGTACCATGGGAGTATTTCGACCACAACACCTTCATTGGTTGATGTTTGTTGTGACCATTGTACCCTAGCTTTGGTTTTTGGTCTCTAGGGTTCCTAGTGTGGTGGTGTGTAGTGACCTTGCCTTGTTTGGCTATGTATAGTGGTCTCTACATAGTGATCCTAGGGTTGTTGTGACTATAAGAGGGTGTGTAGTGGACCTAGTGGTCACTACACCACCTTGGTTTTATCACCCTTCTATGTATGCATGCCTTGAGTGGCTTCATGTTTGATCTTTTGACGGACAAGTGTCCTAGTGGTGCTCTAACTTCTTAACACCTCATATCCTTACCTCCCTCCTACTCCATGTGTATATAAGCTCTCTTTTTCACATACAAGCAATCCTTTTATCTATCTCTTCTTCCTCTCTTTTCGTTGTATTTGGCCTTGGAGCCTGGTGGAGCTAGGGAAGGTGTTGATCTTGGAGCCTTCGTGGTTGATCATCCTTGCATGTGTTAATCTTAAGATTGATCATCTTCTTTATGGTGATTATGGTGATCTTCTTTCTTAGTAAGTGGTTCTATACCTTTGATCACAATTTTCATTTGGAACCCTACCTTCCTTTCTCCCTTCTTGGTCATGAGATGAAGGATCACCATGGTGTCTATCTTAAGGATCTTCTCTTCACAAAGGTCAGAGACTATGGTTTGACAATGGTAGCTCCTAAGTGAGATGAATCTTCCTCCCTTTTCCTTTCTTCTTTCTTATTTTTTGGTCCGCCTAGGATTTCATTTATTTTCATCTTGAGATTTTCTTTGAACTTAGTGTTTCTTCTCTTTTGAGGTGACCTTGTGTCTGTGGAGTTGATCCAAATTGGAGTTCTTCTTCTCTCTTGTAGCTCATGGCTTTGGAGCTTTCCCTTCATCCTAAGGCAGGTTATATAACTTTCTCCTCTTCTATTATTGTACCATATTATTGCTTGCATGTTGTAGTGCTAATATCCAAAACATGATACCAAGAAGCTATATGATGTTATCACAATCTATGATTTATGACTTTGAAGTATTTTTATGTGGATTACTCTCTCTTAAACCCTAAGTTCATGCACTCAATTTCTAAGTGAGGATGAGTTGATGTTCCTTACATGCACCTTGACCTTTTGCTTCTTCACCATGTTTATGGTTCGACAATCATTGTTTGGATGATGTTTTGGATATGTTCTACATGTGTTCGATATTTTGTTTTCTCTTTCCTAGAATGGGGTTTTTAATGATCTTGGTGATGAACATTTTTTAGAGGTTGATGCTCAATGTTTGCATAGGAGTTTTTACCTTAGTGATGTTTGGACATCCTGGTGTTGTGCACCTATTTCAGATGACATGCTTTCCTTCATTACTTGGAGTTGTTTTGTCCTAATTGATGGTCTCTATAGGTCGTGGCATGTTTAAGTTGAAATGGTTTATTTTTGGGTGTGGGTCACAAAATTTTGTGACCCTTGTTGTAGTCACTACCCTTGGTTGATGAGTGTGTTACTGTCCCAACAACCCTAACCCTAGTTTTTTTTAGGTATTACCTTGTTTGGTCTTATGATGGTCGATTCTAAGGGTTGTGTTGCAGCCGCTATACCCTATTGTAGTTAGTTTGGTCGCAACTAGGTTTTCTTGCAGTCACAACATAGGTTGTGTTTTTCTTTACTTAGTTGCTTTTAAGTGTTGACCTAGTGGATGGTCGATACATGTATGAGTGGTGGTTGCTACACCTTGTGTTTTGGGCGGTCTCTACAATGTGTAACTCATGTTGGTCACAATACATGTTCTTTCAAGGTTGGTCACTACACTTCATGTGCGGATGCCATATTTCAATGATGTGTTTCAGTATATATATGATATGTTTTGGGGATGACTACAGTTTTACCATGACAGGAGTGTTGTTGTGTCATAACTCAGTTTTCACTAGTTTTGTGCCTATATACCATGGCACACTAGGCTATTTTGCAGTTGGACTTCATATGTCACTATGGTGGACTCAACTGACTGAGGGTGTGGGAGATCATAGGAGTCTGACTCCTCCTAGATCTTGTATGTTACTGATTTTGACTTAGTAGTGGTCAGTTGGATTATGAGTGGTATACCTCATCTCCTTAATGCGTAATAAAAGATACAATACAATCATGTAGTATATTTTCTTAGGGTTAAACACGACTCACATTGGATGACCCTTTGCCTTATCTTTTGTGTTGATTAGTTTATTTATAATTTATAAATGTTCTTCATATTCCTTCTAAAAGTATATGATGTTCTATTGCTCAGTTGTAGATGCCTAAAGTGCTTAAACAAATTAGTTTCTTTATTCACATCATTTAGCTAAATCTTCTTAGCCTGATAATCATGTTATCTTCCTTTCTTAGCTTATCTATGATAATAAAAGATGTTGGTAGAGAGTTATATCTCTCCCTGGGATGTAGGTCTCACTCTATGGGTTTCCTTAGGTGGTCTCGCATGACAAGGTAGAGATCATGTGGTTGAGGATGAGCAACAAGAAGAGAAGTACCTATTGAAGGTTGGATACATTCTTGTGTTTTATAGTAGAGTCCTATGTGTTGTCCCTGTACTCTCAGGTCATTGGGGTGTTTTTTAGATATTGTATATCGATACAAGTTTTAGAAGTAGGCCATGGTTGTATAGATATTGCTTGTATATGTGTAAATAGGTTATCATATATAAAAGGTTGTGGCAGGTTGGACAAAGTGAACAATGTTATATACACCATCTTTTAGCATGATGTTGATGTTTATGGACCTAGATGTAATATGTTTCTACTTTTTTGGTTATATGGAATCAATTTTATTTACCCCATTTTATAGTAATCCAGGATGTTTAATTTTAATTCCGCACTTTATTTTGAGTAATCTCACTTTGTGTGGTGATGGGGTCACAATAATAATGAATGCTTATGGTTTTAAATGGTAATCACATTGATAGGATTAATGTAGCTACTTATTTCATTATCTTACTCAAAGAAACCAACACAATATAATTTTGGCCAATTTATATGGTTAGTTGGTATTCCCATTTGAAGAAAACCAACCGGAAATATATTCTAGATAAAACTAACAAATTCATCACTTCTTGTATAAGAGAAATAATAATACCAAAGTTGGTAATATTTACCAATATGGACCTTGTTTTTCTATTTTTCTAAGAGAGAAAACCAATCTACATCAATACCCCACTCATGTGATTAAGGGGTAGTAAGATGATAATTTTTTAGATACAAGGTTACTTTCTTTGTTTTTATGACGACTTCACATAGAATATATGTGTGTCTATTACTCCAAATGAGATTGTTTCATAATACCAGACACTCTCCTACTATCCCAAATTGACAAACCATAGAAATGGAAGTTAATGAAAATTTATACACAAAGATCAAAGCTTGACTAATTAGGTAGATTTTGATCTATAGATATTTGATGTAACACACTGAAATTTTATGTATAACTAGGAATTAAGTTTGAAAGTGTTGATCGAATTAATCAGATAGAATTTGTATGCACGTATATGTATGTGCAGAAACTGTACATAGATAGTTGTTCATTTGAACATTTTTGAGAATTTGATTCAGAAAAACATAGATGGTAACCAACCTAGAGATTGGAGATTAATTTTAATAACTATAAAAATGAAAAATTTATCCAACTAACCTATTGAATGTCTCTAATGCCTATTCCTAATCTAATAGTTTTTGAAGAAATTTACCTTATCTTAGTATTGTTGTAGCTATTTGTTACCGCAAAAGTAGTTGTTAGAAGGGAAAAAAGATGAAATGTAATTGTTGGATACCTACTAGTCCCTGTTAAAAGGATTTAGTTCATCCTAATTGAGTGTCTTAGCTAGTAGCTATTGTAATATATAAATAGGACTCACTTGGGATCTTCCCATGGTTACCATGAATCAACTATGTTATATTTGAGAGGTCTTGACTATAAATGAAACAAACTCACTTTTCATCATCCCCCAATTAAAGAAAGACCCAAAAAGTTGAGAGACATTACCTAAAATTCCCATGGAAACAAATTTAACCAAATATCAAATAATAGCAAATAATTTCCATTAAATCAAATATTGTTTACAAGATTCTCCTAAAAAGAGTTACATGAATTCCTTACACAAGAACTGTACTTCTGAGAAGAAGTATCTATCTAATCCTCCTTACAATTTAGCTTTAATGTCTTCAGGTAGTTTCATCTGCCCATCATATCTTGTGATATCTTCATATTTAGCATGTATCTAGCATGTATCTTGAAACAAAAATGCGGCTCGACATATTGGTCTACTGTGAATGTGTGGTGCATGCAAAAGTGTGCAGATACATAACAATATGTATTCAATCAATTACATGCAAATAAGAACTGGCATTTTTTTCACATAATATTCCTTTATGTAATACTCATAGTTGACTATAATTGAGCAAAATGTAAATTAACACCCAAAAATTTATTCAGTCAATATTCAAGAAAACCTCAACAAACATCATCAAACTATATTGTGGGTCGTCACAATTGTAGCCACATACCTTTGTAGAACCATGTAGATCTTGCAGTCATACTTTAAGCATATTATCCAATAAAGAAAGAAAATCATACAATCAACTATTAATCTACATGTATGTAAATTATAAAGTGTCACATCCACATTAATTATATCAAACCCTACTCAGGTCCTAATCTAGGGTTTAGGTTCATGCTTGGGTTTGGATGACGAATAAGGGTATAAACCATATTTACATCACATACTAAACAAAGGGTAAAACCCTAATTATTATATCCATCTCATCCTCTCATTATGTCACTCAGATTCGATTTTTTTCATTAACAACATAGCTAGTTATGACCATTAAACCTTTATTCTTCATATACATGATTATCCACTTTAGAAATCCCAAATATCATCATTATGATCATCAACATGTTAAATTACCATCATATTACATATTATCTATTTATATCTCAATGAAACATATTTAACATGATGAACAACCTATTCATCAAAAATAGGGTTTTTTGTGCATTAATCACCCCTTTAACACATTAGCACCACCTACAAAATTTGGATCAGAATTAGGTCTTAACTATATTTTGTTTGTGTTCCTATCTTTTTAGATAATTTTCATGTATAACTTGTCTTAATTGAATAGTCCTAGTAACTTCTACAAATTTTGCAAGATTAACATCATTGGCCCAATCAAAATAGGCAACATCGGCAAAACTAGTCTTTATCTTATCTTCTAGGCAGAGCCACCAAGTCCAATACATATCTGCCACTTTGGCATGCGCTCCACATCAACCAAAGACTGAGTTGGGGGTGTGAGGTATCTTTTTCCCTGCTCCTGGGGATAAGGGTCTCCACATGCTTAGGGTTGGGAAGTAAATCTATAGGTCTTTATCTTCAACCTTGCTTGCTTTTCTTCTTAGGACACCACTCTGGCTCATTAGTTAACTCTACATTGACTCTAGGTGTCTGACCTCCTAAGAAGAAGGCAAAGATCCTATCCTTTCTGCTTCCTTAGCCAAAGTAAATGGTGACGACGATTGCTTATAGGTGGTAAGGTCAGAGAGGAAGGGGGATGGTGTTGTGACAGATAGAGAAGAAGAACGAGAAGGAAGGCAGGGTCTTGAAATGAAATTGGAGGTAAGGGTAGGTTCAACTGGGTCTCCCTATCCATGTGTTCCATCCGTGAAGAGGATAGTGACCTTTATATAGGCTTGGCTTTACAAGCCACCCACCCATCGAGTCCCATGTAAACTAGGAATTGGGGACTTTCCCTATCCCACATAAAACTAGAGAAAATTAAGATCCAAGAGGTTCAATTTCACATAGTAAATCTAATGGTAGCATCTCCGAGTTGAGACATGGTCTAGAGAGAGAGAATTAGAGGGTGCAAAGATCTCAACTACTATTCTCCTAGTTTCCTTTTTTGATCAGGGTAAAAGATGACTCAGTTGCCATCAATACCTAATCGAACGGTCTTGAGGCCACATGTTATAAAATGGGTTGGGTCAAAGTTCATTGTTTAGTATTAATGTGACAAATTACATTCATTTTAATGAACTCTTCCACTTTAGGAAGTCCCATTAGTTTCATAACTCCCTCTTTCTTAACCCCATTATTCCAAGATTTGAGAGAAACACTTCTACCAACTATATCTCATATTTGGTAAGATCAAC
Source organism: Alisma plantago-aquatica (assembly GCA_963693085.1). Classification (NCBI taxonomy): domain Eukaryota; kingdom Viridiplantae; phylum Streptophyta; class Magnoliopsida; order Alismatales; family Alismataceae; genus Alisma; species Alisma plantago-aquatica. The sequence continues at coordinate 1,296,524,496 of OY856410.1, read as the reverse complement.
TATCAAAAATATATTTCTACATGTCCCTTTATCACCCTCTTCAAAAAGGAAATATAATATATTTATTTCAAGTAGGTCCCTATATATTCACAATTTTTATAGGCCTCTGGGAACCGATTTTTCTATGAAACTTGGAGGGCAACCCATTAAAGTCTTTGCTAATATTTATCTATTTTATGGGATTTATTGGGACAAATTTTATGCGTGAAACATGCTCTTTTAGAATATCCTTAAATTACCCACACCACATGGAAAGTTTTTTTCTTTTAGATTCTAGAATTCTTTTCTTTTTATTATTATTTCAGAGTATGCCGAAGGTTAGACCAAGATAACACGGTTTGATGCCTCAAACATTGTGTTGCTAATAATGGCTAGATAATTACTTATTTAATTATCTAGAACATCATATATCTTGTTTTTTTAAAACTTGCATATTATCGCATATTTTTATTATCTAATAATTAACAAAGTCACTTTCCTTTATTTTGCATGAAATCTCTTAATTCCTTTACAAGAACCTATTTGCAAAGCAAATAGTCCTATGGGACTTTATATGGGCCATGGTTATGCCCATGCCATAAGTTGAGGATCTTTATTATTCCTTTATCTACATTTAGGGAATTTCCTTGTAAAACCAAGTCTTTGACTAATATAATCCAAATTTAGCAAAATTTGAGGATATTACACTCACCCCTCCTTAAAAGGAATTTTGTCCCCAAAATTAAAACTTAGTAAGCTTAATGTGAATGACAAATTCATTATGTTCTCAAACCTTTGGGTTAGCAACCCTACTTAGTTACTTCTTAACATCTTCTATTGATATGAAAATTCCTCACTTCATTATTAAGATTGGTACCTGAATTCAATTTAAGGTATATCCACAACCTTAGTGTTTACATGTTATTATTATTTGGTGATTACAATTCCATTTGTAGTTTCAATTTCACTTGGTGACTACCTTTTCATCTATGTTCCCAATCTACTATTCATTTATTTCCTAATAAGGGTGAGGTGATACCTCAAACCCTAGGTCATGTCATTAAAACTCAACTTAAGGTATTGCTTCTCATATGTAACATATGTCTACCCAATCTCTCTCACTCATGATGAGATGAAATTAGCATTTGAGTGAAGCCAAAACATGATGTTCATCCCATTCCAAGAGCAGGGATGGTGCACCCACACATTATCTCAAAATTCCACATTTTAGGTTTAATCATTCTCAACATGACTCTAAACGATACCTGCCTTTTAATTCCATGATAATCTTATATTTCATTTAGTCAAGTGATTTTCTCACTTTTGAGTTTGTGCAAAACTCCTTTATGTTTTCATAACTACATGACTTCTTGTATCTTTTACAATACACCTCATATCTCATTAGCCTTAGTCATTTCTTTAAGGTCTCTAGGGTATAGGTACCTTTGGAGTGATCTCCTCCTATCCTCAAGGACGTTCTGAACTTTGGGACTAACTTTCATATTTACCCGTTGGGCCTGATGAACTCCTAAAGGTGTCCAATCTCCTAACTCATGGGCCTTAGGCAAACATGCATGGCTAAATTCTAACCCATGGTATAGTGACTTTAGGTCATGATAACCTCCTACTCACATCAATTCTAGTATACCTTCAATCCTCCCTACTTGACGTTAGGATTGACTTAGGGCTCTACCATGCCTAGGGTTTATTAAAATATCACAAATTCGCATATTATTTTCTTATGTAGTTCTTTAACCCAAATTTCCTTCATCTATTGGGGTACAAATTTTTTGCTTTATGCCCTACATTGACCTCATGGAAACTGTCGTGAACCGTTACACGAAATGAGATTACTCAAAATATAAAACACAATCAATCACTAATTAATCACATACCCAAAAATATGGGTAAATTAAAACCAATTTCAACATCAACACCCACTCAAAAACATTTGCATAAGAGCCCAACATCTTTCTTGTATCCATACTATGCCAAGAATTGGATACAAATTGGTCTATCACCTTAGCCACAACATATATACATAGGAGAACAATATTCATATATGCCACACAAACAAGCATTAACATGCTAACAAAAGTTCAATTTGTTTGAAACACCATATACAAAATTGTCCTGCCCGAACCTGAGAGTACAGGGATGACTCTAGGACAAACTAGACATCTAATAAAATTTATCAAATATTCATTACTATAGCTCCTCTTTGCTGCCACATGTTTGTTTTTGTTACTTCCGATTACCTAAAAAAATGTGGCAAACCACAAGGGTGAAACCCATGTCCCAGCAAGAGATATAACCTCCAACAACATTTATTTATTACAACATTTTTAAGTAATTAAACATTTAAGTAGTTTAATCAGATATAACAAATAAGATCACCAATATTGATGATTAAGAAAATATATAAGCACAACTATCTGGGTAAGTATGATTAACAGTATATACATCTTTGGTTACAAAGGAATGGCTAGCATGCTAAACATAACTAACAACATGAGATATCTAGTATCATGATTATAATCAGCAGTATAGTTATCAACATAAGCAAGACTACTGTATGTATGCATCAACAATTTAAGCATATCCACAACATAAGTATATTTACTATCTCTTAATTGCATTAAGCCTCATCTTTATGTAAAGATAACAAACAAGGGTTATCATCCAATTTGAAACGTCATGTATAACCCTAAACAAATATGCTATATGGCTGTATTACATTTTTTTATTATGCCCTGGGGAATTTGAATCGTACCATTCAAAGTCCAACCGACCCCTATGAAGGGCTATTAGGTTCTATACAAGATCTAGGAGTGTCGATATCCTAAGATCTCTTCCCCTCAGTCAGTACGAGTAAAAAGGCAGTGACATATCAGTCAAAGCTACCACCACAATGACATATAGTCAAGCTGAAAACCACTAGTTTGACCTTGGTATAGGTCATGACACTAGAAACTAGGGTATTCAAACCCAATCACTGAGGTACAACCGAAGTTGTCCTCTAATCACATCATGTTATAATCATGGAGACACGACCACATGCATTCTTAATCACATCAGATGTATGAGGCATGACCATAGCCAACCTCCACAATCTGTATTGTGGATGACAAGGATATATCCTGAACCTGTCACCCCCACATACTCAACAGTATGCGCTCCGAGTTTCTCTTAGGAATACTCATTTCACCATCCAAAACATTCTGACACTGAAGATGGCTCTACGACACAGGGCACTACATGATTAGAGTTGCACTTGATTAGTTACGCCAATTGGGTGAATTAAGGCTGCATCAAACAAGTAGACATACAAACCCTAATTCACTTCTAGCAAGCATATAAATATCAAAACTTGAAAAGATATAAAATGTATGAAACATAATTTCTCATCTCATCATCACATGGTACTATTTACTGGTCATTCATGAGACTACACACGTCATCATACTATCACGAGAAATAAATCCGTTTCACAATATCATAGGGTATCAACCCTTATCAACACAAGAGGATTACACCTCATTCAGGGCTCAACAATGCCCAAAGGTCATTAAGACCATCATACTATCACAGGATATAAAATCCTTTTCACAATATAATAGGGTATCAACCCTTATCAACACAAGAGGATTAGACATCATTTAGGGCTCAACCATGCCCAAAGGTCATGAAGACCATCATCTTATTCACTGTAAGATCATCATTATCTTTGCATGCCTTATAATAAGGCTCAACAACATCACTTACATATAATACATCAAATCAACACAATATTTTATTAATGAACTAGGAGATATTCATAAACAATCATAACACGGTTATATTAACATTAAGAATATTCCTTTATTACATCAACATGCAAGTAATCTAGATATGATTAACTCTCATTATATTCATAATTCACATGTTTAACATAAGAAAGAATCAACCATGTGGCTATGATAACCACCAATTAACACATTAAGGTTATGATCATGTTAAGGATGTTATTCCACCATCATTCCATCATATAAGAATTTTACACATGAATACTCATCTTTATCTAATTGCATTAGAGTTAGGTTCAACATGATAAATTATATCAATGTTACTAATCAACACTCATACCCAAACCCTAACTCTTGCCATCCCCATTGGATCATGGATGCATAAGGTGAAGCATCACCATCACATTCCATACTATTCTCAAGTATGAACCCACATATAAATCAAGGTGTAAACATCAGGTTATATCATACTAGGGTTTCAACAATAATAGAGTACTCCATGATTGTATTAGTCATTCAAGGACTATTCAAACCCAATTATCATCATTTAGTTATACTAAAGCTAGGTATAACATGATATACCTCATTAGGGTTACATATCAACACAATATGTTTATCATCCCTTCTATTCATATGAGTGAATAGGTAAGACTAACTTATTAAGGGTAACCCTCCATTTGTTCCATCATCATTCAATCCATATCGCCATACCACAATGTCACCCAGAATCATTGGATGTTTAAAAGGTATGACTATTGGTTGTTTAAATAAGTAAACAACTTGGATAAACCACCTATGAAGTCCTTGATTTGTGCTCTAGAAAGAGTCACCATCTAACCCTAGACATCCCTTGATAATTGATACAAAATGTTCCATTGAGAGTAGGGTAAAACCAATATTTGACTGTTCAGTTAAAACAAGCCATCCATTGTCAACAAGTAAGCTCCTTAAGTTGATCATGTAAAGGAAACCATCTAAATCACATTATTAGGACCAACATATTACATTTTATATTATTCCACTTTATTTGAGGAATAAACATTAAATCTTGACCATTGGGTCAACTTCATACGTTAAAACCATCAATTACAATATAGGTCTGACCATTGCATCAAGTGACCCAAGAAACCATTGGTCTAAGACTTAATTGATTCTATAACTACAATGCTTAACTCAACATAGGTTGTAGATACCTGATCCAACATAATTAGTGATCATGAAGTCACCATAGGTTGTTAGATCAACACTATATTCATTAATCAGCATCAAATATTAAGCTAATGTCAACATTGATTGATAACATCAATAAGGTACTTAATGGTTGATCATTAAACTTCTAATTGATCCAAAACCTGACCTAAGGGGTGACTATAGGTTGTCACCATAATATGACACCTTTGATAACGACCATCAATTGTCATGAAGACAAAACCATAGGGTTGTTGCAATGGTACCATCATCGGGTCATGGTTTATAGAAGAAATCAACTTTAAACCCTAAAATTGACCATTGTTTGATAGGTACTTAGCACCATAGGTTGTCAAACCAGTCTGATCCAAGTCATATTGTACCTTAGGAATAACATAAACATGATCAAAGGTTCATCTAGAACTGAAATCATAAAAGGGAACATTATAGAAATCAAAATCCAAGTCAAGCATAGCTTTTTAGTGCATGTATCATCATTTTCAAACAAGAACATGATCTAGAAAGTTTATGGTAAGAAATAAACATGGAACAAGTTATAAAACTTGCCTCTAATGAGAATATGGAACCTACACAGAAGAAATATCGAGCAAGTAGGGTAAAAAATCCAAGGGTAAGCTATGAATTCGTCCATCTAGCACCTTTCTTCATCAAATGAGCAAACACTAAGCATAAGGAACAAGAAAGGTAGGGTTTTAGGGATTTAGAGCAATATTTACCATGTAACACCAAGGTTCCGACCTGGAGAAAGCTAGGATAAATGATAACAAAGAAATAGATGGAGGAAAGAAGGTAAAACTTACACTTTTAGGTCAAGATCACTAGGAAGAAGCTTTATAGACCCAAAAAAGGAAATCAATTGCAACCCTAGAATTTGTTTCCAAGAAGATCCCCACTTTCTTCTTCCTTGAGCACCAAAATTCGCAGATGAACAGAGGGAGAATGAAGCTGGGGGAAGGAGGGAAGTGGTGGAGAGGAAATGGCTCATTTTGGTGCTTGGGGATAAGTATATGACACTTTAATATTAAGAAAAAGAAAAAGTTGAAATTCTAGTATATATCCAAGTGTCCATGGCTTTAAATTATTAAGAATATATAAGCACACATAAGCAGCTCTCCCACCGTCCCTCTAGACCTGCTTATCTTTCTTTTGTCGAAATTCCCAGCCAATCACATAATTCCTTAGTTGATATCTGCTAAAGGTAGCTCATCCATGAAGGGGAAAACCCTAAAATACCCTTGATCAAAACACCTTCAAACCATGGCTCAACTAGGAGACCCATGGTTCAAAAATCTCAAGAATGATAATATAACATCTAAGGAATATAATTTATGTGATAAATTGCAAAGAAACCCCTCAATTGGGTAAATTGTAGAAAAGTCCAAAATGTACAGAAAATTGCAAAACTTGCTCGAACAATGTCCAAATTGGACCAAATTTAAAACTTAAGATTTTATTATGATTTCAAAATATATAAAAGGTTAAGATAGGGTTATAATTATTAAATTATGGTAATTAAGCTCATTCAACTCATTAAGCATGTTTAGGGGCCTTACAACTATAAACCCCTAATAGGGATTTCACACCCGAAATCCAAGGTAAACAAAGATGGGTACTTCCTATGCACCTCATCCTATTACCTTCACATGGGTACTTGCATATCATGGTGATGTCACATCATTCATACATATCTCATCTTGGGTCAGTACAAAAACCCCCACATAAGAAGACATTTGCAAATATGGAACATAAAACTTGTTGTGCCACTTGTACAAATCTAATAGTAATATTCAACTTTAAATTCTAGCTATCATCCTAAAATTATATCTATTGTATCAACACATTACTCAAAAGTCATACTTGCTAGACTTTTACCAATCATGCCATGTGTCCCATACCATTCCTTGAAGCATAAAAAAAGGCAATGTATCCATCCTTTTTTTTATATATATATACACTAACACTAGAACTCTTGTCAGTTCATTTTCAACATCAAAAGAAATGATGACGCTGACACGTGTCATTCCATACAAGGAAACATCATTCCTAGTCAACCTTATTAGGGGTGAAACAACAACACTATCTTCACCTTACTAGGATTTACATAACCTACTTAGAAGACATATCATGATCCCATAAAGACATTTAATCAACCCCATCTCACTCTTGTTCAACTTGTCTCATAGGTATTGCTGCTTCGGAAACCATAAGGTTTTTGAAGAAATATTGATCATATATATAACCATATTTGAAATACTTTGACATGTCATCATTTAAAGCTTGATATAACTTGTATGACATGACTGGAACACTCTATTCCTCCTATTCATAAATTCCATTGATACATTGTTTAGTCTAAAGGACATAACTCTAAACTCATCATGGTCATGCGAATTATGTCATCTAATCTAACTCTTATGCATTGATATTTGATCATAGGTTTATCTTAAAGGAACACAGTATCACATATCTATTGACCAACAAACCATCTATCCTTGATAGTGGTCTTACCCAGCTATCGCTAAACCATACACAACATTATAGAATCACTTTTTTTAAACAACATTTAGAGGGTCATCATCAACTCTCTCTCTAAGGGAGAGGAATACTTGGAATGTTCATTTAATAAGAATCTCCAACCTTCACATATTTCTCATATTATTGATACATCTTGGATACTAGGATTCATTACCTTGGTATCCACCTCATGCACTATAAGGAACTCACATCCTTATCTCATCTACTTTTACCAACATAACAAATATCAAGATATATACGAGGAGTTTTCCTAATTATTGGAAGGCTCAAAAGAAAAATCATCATAAACTTTATGATTGTAGAAGTCCAAACAACCTTATTCTATAATAAGATATCCATCCTCATGTTTAGAATGAATCAACACATACCAAGTGGCAATGGTCCACTTGAAAGTTGTTCCCTGGAAAGGAAAGACACAAAGGGAAACATACTTCCCACATCATAGAAGCATTGTTCAGGGTCACTAACAAAAAGGTAACCAATTCTATTTTCATTATGCATATTACAACTTCTTATGTATCATTTTACCTTTTTCATTTTTGGTTCCTTGCCATTAGCATAGGAATCATCATGATTAACATATCTCACTACTTCTTCCTTGATGACAATTTATCACACTTGGGTATGTTCACTTATTTTATTATATTTTACAACCACTTATCAACATGTAAATACTCATATTCCACATTTTCTTCATTAAATCGGGATCATCTCCCTTAATTTCTTTCACATGCCATGCTGATTTTTCATTAACACTTTCTTACACACATAGGTTGGTCTGAGATTAACTCAGGTTCCACCTTATTTCTCTGCCATTATTCCCATTCATCTTCTCATTTTGTGCTTGTTATAGGAGTTCTTTCAATCTTATGTAGATTTCATACCTTGATTCACTTTATAAGTATAGACTTATCTGTCTTTTATTTTATTATATATTCTTGAATCACATCTTCAAGAACTACACTTTTTCTAATTTGTATTCAGATTTAGATTTCATGGTGTTGTATCTTTCTCTTATAGTTACCAAACATTCAAGTTTTGATAGATAATGATGCAATTCTCATCTTCTTTAAGGCAGGATTGAGATATTCACACCATGATTTCTTATTTGTTATGCTCTTTAGATTGTCTCAAAATGACTACTTTATTAGAGTAATAAGAAAGATAACAATCTAAGAGTTCCATACTTACCTTTCTTCAATAATTGAATACCTGGCCAGGGCACCCAAGTACTGAGATTAGGCAGTATGCACCATATTTTTATGTCATATTCCTAACTTAGACATCATCCTAGTCCTAAGTCCTAGTGTCCCTATAGACCTAGTAAACCTAAAGATCTAATACCAACATGTCATAACCCATTACACTAAATGAGATTACTCAAAATATAAAACACAATCAATCACTAATTAATCACATACACCAAAATATGGGTAAATTAAAACCGATTTCAACATCAACACCCGCTCAAAAGCATTTGCATAAGAGCCCAACATCTTTCTTGTATCCATACTATGCCAAGAATTGGATACAAATTGGTCTATTGCCTTAGCCACAACATATATACATAGGAGAACAATATTTATATATGCCACACAAATAAGCATTAACATGCTAACAACAGTTCAATTTGTTTGAAACACCATATACAAACTTTTCCTGCCCGGACCTGAGAGTACAGGGACGACTCTAGGACAAACTAGACATCTAATCAACTTTATCAAATATTCATTACTATAGCTCCTCTTTGCTGCCACATGTTTGTTTTTGTCACTTCCGATTACCTAAAAAAATGTGGCGAACCATAAGGGTGAGACCCATGTCCCAACAAGAGATATAACCTCCAACAGCATTTATTGATTACAACATTTTTAAGTAATTAAACAGTGGAGCAGTTTAATCAGATATAAGAAATAAGATCAGTAGTATTGATGATTAACAAAATACATAAGCACAACTATCTGGATAAGTATGATTAGCAGTATATACATCTTTGGTTACAAAGGCATGGCTAGCATGCTAAACATAACGAACAACATGAGATATCTAGCATCATGATTATAATCAACAGTAGAAGTATAGTTATTAGCATAAGCATGTCTACCGTATGTATGCATCGACAATCTAAGCATATCCACAACATAAGTGTATTTACTATCTCTTAATTGCATTAAGCCTCATATTTATGTAAAGATAACAAACAAGGGTTATCATTCAATGTGAAACATCATGTATAACCTTAAACAAATATGCTATACGGTTGTATTAAATTTTTTTATTATGCCTTGTGGAATTTGAATCGTACCATTCAAAGTCCAACCGACCCTTGCGAAGGGCTATTCGGTTCCATACAAGATCAAGGAGTGCTGGTATCCTAAGATCTCTTGCCCTCGGTCAGATAAGTAAAAAGGAAGTGACATATAAGTCAAAGTTTCCACCACAATGACATATAATCAAGATGAAAACCACTAGTTCGACCTTGTTACATGTCGACCACTAGAAACCAGGGTATTCAAACCCAATCACTGAGGTAGAACCGTAGTTGTCCTCTAATCACATCATGTTATAATCACCGAGACATGACCACAGTCGTTCTTAATCACATCAGATGTATGAGGCATGACCATAGCCAACCTCCACAATCTGCATTGTGGATGACAAGGATATATCCTCAACCTATCACCCCCACATACTCAACAGTATGCACTCTGAGTTTCCCTTAGGAATACTCGTTTCACCATCCAGCAAATTTTGACACTGAAGATGGTTTTACGGAACAGGGCACTACATGATTAGAGTTGCACTTGATTAGTTACACCAATTGGGTGAATTAAGGTTGCATCAAACAAGTGGACATACAAACCCTAATTCACTTCTAGCAAGCATATAAATATCAAAACTTGAAAAGATATAAAACGTATGAAACATAATTTCTCATCTCATCATCACATGGTACTATTTACTGGTCATTCATGAGACTACACTAGTCATCATACTATCACAAGAAATAAATCCTTTTCACAATATCATAGAGTATCAACCCTTATCAACACAAGAGGATTACACCTCATTCAGGGTCAACCATTCCCAAAGGTCATTAAGACCATCATACTATCAAAGGATATACAATCCTTTTCACAATATTATAGGGTATCAACCTTTATCAACACAAGAGGATTAGACCTCATTTAGGGCTCAACCATGCCCAAAGTCCATGAAGACCATCATATTATTTCCTTGTAAGATCATCATTATCTTTGCATGCCTTATAACAAGGCTCAACAACATCAATTACATATAATACACCAAATTAACACAATATTTTATTAATGAGCTAGGAGATATTCATAAACAATCATAACAGGGTTATATTAACATTAAGAACATTCTTTTATTACATCAACATGCAAGGAATCTAGATATGATTAACTCTCATCATATTCATAATGCACATGTTTAACATAAGAAAGAATCAACCATGTGGCTATGATAACTACCAATTAACACATTAATGGTATGATCATGTTAAGGAGGTTATTCCACCATCATTCCATCATATAAGAATTTTAAACATGAATACTCATCTTTATCTAATTGCATTAGAGTTAGGATCAACATGATAAATTATACCAATGTTACTAATCAACATTCATACCCAAACCCTAACTCACAGAATTCCCATTGGATCATGGATGCATAAGGTGAAGCATCACCATCACATTCCATACTATTCTCAAGTATGAACCCACACATAAATCAGGGTGTAACCATCAGGTTATAGCATACTAGGGTTTCAACAATAATACAGTACACCATGATTGTATTAGTCATTCAAGGACTATTCATACCCAATTATCATCATTTAGTTATATTAAAGCTAGGTATAACAAGATATACCTCATTAGGGTTACATATGAACACAATATGTTTATCATCCCTTCTATTCATATGAGTGAATAGGTAAGACTAACTTATTAAGGGTAACCCTCCATTTGTTCCATCATCATTCAACTCATATCGCCATACCACAATGTCACCCAGAACCATTGGATGTTTAAAAGGTAAGACTATTGGTTGTTTAAATAAGTAAACAACTTGGATAAACCACCTATGAAGTCCTTGATTTGTTCTCTAGAAAGAGTCACCATATAACCCTAGACATCCCTTGATAATCGATACAAAAAGTTCCATTGAGAGTAGGGTAAAACCTACAATCGATTATTCAGTTAAAACAAGCCATCCATTGTCAACAAGTAAGCTCCTTAAGTTGATCATGTAAATGAAACCATATAAATCACATTATTAGGAATAACATATTACATTTTATATTATTACAATTTATTTGAGGAATAAACATTAAATCTTGACCATTGGGTCAACTTCATACGTTAAAACCATCAATTACAATATAGGTCTGACCATTGCATCAAGTGACCCAAGAAACCACTGGTCTAAGACTTAATTGATTCTATAACTACAATGCTTAACTCAACATAGGTTGTAGATACCTGATACACCATAATTAGTGATCATGAAATCACCATAGGTTGTTATATCAACACTATATTCATTAATCAACATCAAATATTAAGCTAATGTCAACATTGATTGATAACATCAGTAGGGTACTTAATGGTTGATCATTAAACTTCTAATCGATCCAAAACCTGACCTAAGGGGTGACCATAGGTGTCACCATAATATGACACCTTTGATCACGACCAGAAATTGTCATGAAGACAAAACCATAGGGTTGTTGCAATGGTACCATCATCGATTCATGGTTTATAGAAGAAATCAACTTTAAACCCTAAAATTGACCATTGTTTGATAGGTACTTAGCACCATTGGTTGTCAAACCAATATGATCCAAGTAATATTGTACCATAGGAATAACATAAACATGATCATAGGTTCATCTAGAACTGAAATCATAACATGTAACATTATAAAAATCGAAATCCAAGTCAAGCATAGCTTTTTAGTGCATGTATCATCATTTTCAAACAAGAACATGATCTAGAAAGCTTATGGTAAGCAATAAACGTGGAGAAAGTTATAAAACTTGCCTCGAATGAGAATATGGAACCAAACACAGAAGACATATCGAGCATGTAGGGTAGAAAATCCAAGGGTAAGCTATGAATTCATCCATCTAGAACCTTTCTTCATCAAATGAGCAAACCCTAAGCATAAGGAGCAAGAAAGGTATGGTTTTAGGGATTTCGAGAAATTTCTACCATGGAACACCAAGGTTACGACCTGGAGAAATCTTCGAGGAAGGATAAAAAAGAAATAGACGGAGGAAAGAAGGTAAAACTTACACTTTTAGGTCAAGATCACTAGGAAGAAGCTTTATAGACCCAAAAAAGGAAATCAATTGCAACCCTAGAATTTGTTTCCAAGAAGATCCTCACATTCTTCTTCCTTGAGCACCAAAATTTGCAGATGAACAGAGGGAGAACGAAGCTGGGAGAAGTAGGGAAGTTCTGGAGAGGAAATGGCTCATTTTGGTTCTTGGGGATAAGTATATGACACTTTAATATTAAGAAAAAGAAAAAGTTGAAATTATAGTATATATCCAAGTGTCCATGGCTTTGAATTATTAAGAATATTAAGAATCTCTCATGTTGGTACAAACCTCGAAATAAAGAATGTTCTACTCGTTGATGGTTTGCACCATAATTTGATAAGTGTTAGTCAATTATGTGATAGTGGTTATGATGTGTTATTTAACAAAACTTGCTGCAAGTTATTGATAGAAAACACTACAAATGTTGTTTATGAAGGAAATAGAGTTGGAAATCTTTATATTCTTAAACCTAACTCTATGAAATAAGTAGTGGGAAAATGCTTGCTTGCAAATGAAAATACCTTACAAGTATGGCATAAAAAGCTAGGACATGCTAGTTCACATGTTATTAAAAAGTTAGTGAAATATGATCTTGTTCGTGGATTGCCTACTTTATCTTTTGATCAAGTTGAAAACTGTGAACCATGCACAATGGGAAAGCAAACCAAAACCTCTTTTAAACCAAAACATGTACTTAGCACCAGTAGGTCCTTAGAATTAATTCATATGGATTTATTTGGACCCATGAGGACACAATCTATTGGTGGTAAAAGATACCGCTTTGTTATTGTTGATGATTATAGTAGATACACATGGGTACACTTTATTGCAACTAAAGATGATACCATTCATGTTTTTATACAATTTTGTTCCAAGATTGAAAATCTATTACAAAGCAAAATATGTACCATTAGAAGTGATCATGGTGGAGAATTTGAAAATCATACATTTGAAGAGTTTTGTACATCTCAAGGGTACACTCATAATTTTTCTGCTCCACGCACCCCACAACAAAATGGTATAGTTGAAAGGAAAAATCGATCACTACAAGAAATGGCTAGAACTATGATGCTTGAACATAACACACCCAAAACCTTTTGGGCTGAAGCTGTAAACACTGCATGCTATGTGCTAAATAGAGTAACTGTTCACTCTCATTTAAAAAAAACTCCATATGAACTAATACATTCTAAGAAACCTAGAGTTGACTATTTTCATACCTTTGGCTCCACATGCTATATCTTAAATACCAAAGATGATAGAGATAAGTTTGACTCAAAATCACACAAAGCATTCTTTTTGGGATATTCCACTTCTAGCAAAGCTTTTAGAGTATATAACACTATATCTAGAAAAGTTGAGGAATCTATTCATGTTTCTTTTCATGAAGAGTCCAAATCTGAAAATCTAGAAATCATAGATCTCACTAATCAATTCGAAAATTTAAACATACCAAACGATAGTGAGAAAGGTGCTACAAATAATCACCAAGCTGAACCACAACCTACACCTAGACTTATTAAAGATCATCCTCAAGAATTAATTATTGGAGATCCTAATGATAAAGTCAAAACTCGGTCTTCCTTTAAAGATGTTGCAAACATGGATTTTGTTTCTATCATTGAACCTAAAAAGATATCTGAAGCTCTTAAAGATGACTATTGGATAATAGCCATGCAAGAAGAATTGAATCAATTCACTAAAAATGATGTATGGGATTTAGTTCCTAAACCACAAGATAAAACCATAATAGGAACTAAATGGGCTTTTAGGAACAAGCTAAATGAGGCAGGAGAAGTAATAAGGAATAAAGCTCGGTTAGTAGCACAAGGATATAATCAACAAGAAGGAATAGATTTTGATGAAACGTATGCACCGGTAGCTAGACTTGAAGCTATTAGAATGTTACTAGCTATTGTTGCACATAAAAACATCAAACTCTACCAAATGGATGTAAAAAGTGCATTTCTAAATGGCCTCATTCAAGAAGAAGTATATGTTTCCCAACCACCTGGTTTTGAAATATCGGAAAAAGGTGACTATGTTTATAAACTTAAGAAAGCACTTTATGGTTTAAAACAAGCACCTAGAAATTGGTATGAAAGGCTCAAGACATATCTTTTTGATAATGGTTTTTCTATTGGAAATTCAGATTCTACTTTATTTTTCAAAACATATACATCTGATTTCCTAGTTGTGCAAATATATGTTGATGATATTATTTTTGGAGCTTCTAATGATTCATTGTGCACACAATTTAGTGATATTATGCAAAAAGAATTTGAAATGAGCCTCATGGGTGAACTAACTTTCTTTCTTGGTTTTCAAATTAAGCAAACATCTGCCGGAATATTCATAAGCCAAGAAAAATATACTAAAGAACTCTTAAAACGTTTTGGGATGGATCAGTGCAAACATGCTACTACTCCTATGGCTACTTCTATTAAAATTGATAAGGATGAAAATGGGGAACCTATTGATGATTCCTTATATAGAGCCATGATTGGTAGTTTGCTTTACTTAACTGCTTCTAGACCGGACATTATGTTTCCCGTTGGTCTTTGTGCTCGATTTCAATCCCAACCTATGCACTCTCATTTTCTAGCAGTTAAACAAATTCTTCGTTACCTAGCCGGCACTACTTGCTTTGGTTTATGGTATCCAAAAGGACAATCCTTGGATTTTAAAGCTTATACTGATGCAGATTATGCTGTTTGTCGACTTGATCGCAAGAGTACTAGCGGTGGCTGTTTCTTATTAGGGAGAGCTTTAGTATCTTGGTTTAGTAAGAAACAAAATACAGTTTCCCTATCTACAACTGAAGCTGAATATATGGCAGCCGGGTCTTGTTGTGCTCAAGTACTTTATATGCAACAAGTATTAAACGATTATGGTTTTACTCTTTCATCTACGCCTATTTTTTGTGACAACACGAGCGCTATAAACTTAGCACACAATCCTATTTTACACAGCCGAGCTAAACATATTGAAATCCGTCATCATTTTTTAAGGGATCACATCTCCAAGAATCATGTTTCCCTTCATCATGTTGATACGGAAGATCAATTGGCTGATATTTTTACAAAACCGCTTCCACTAGATCAATTTAACAAAATTAGGAAGCAATTGCTTATCACTCCTTTGGAAGATGTTTTCTTTGATATTTGTGCTACTTAAACAAAAAAAACTCTTATTTACATCATGATATTTTGGCTTTTCAATGGACATCTTTTTCATTAGATTTGATGGGACATCTAATTAAGGGGGAGTTTTTATTTCTAAACAGATATCTTTTTGAAATGACAAAGGGGGAGAAATAAATATAAAACTAAGAAAAACTAAATCAATGAGTTTCATAAATAAACTCTTGGCTTTACATTGAAAGTTGCTATATTCCCTAGTGAATTGGATTTCATGTTCCATAATTCAAGGGGAATAATAAGCACACATTTTATAAACAAGAGGAAAAGCTACAAAAGGTAATCTAAAGGTATGAAACTTATATGGTTTATATTTCCTTTATTTTTATATTTAGGAAATGTTTGTCATCTTCAAAAAGGGGGAGATTGTTGGCTAAATGGACATCTATAAATCTCTTTGTTTTGATTATGACAAACATTTCATTCTTATTGATCTAACGAGCTACTTGAGTGTGCAGGATTAAGGTGGATGACAAAGCAACTAGGGAAATCCATATGCTTACATGTTTATGTTTTCATGCAATGTAATCGCTTTGTAAAAACTTGTACAAATATATAATGTACAAGTACTTAGATTGCATGTAAATCAAGCGTTAGATTCTCCCTAGCTAAACACCACATTTAGATAAGTCATTCCCTTCAAATAGGATCACATTTGCACACTCATACACATAGTTAGTGCCTAAATTGAAACATTGAAACAGGATCATTCTCGGTCGACAAACTCCTCGACCGAGACACTCTCGGTCGACAATCTTCTCGACCGAGAAAGATCCAAAGTAGCCGTTAGACACAACAGACAAGTTAGTTGGCAGTTGGAGAAAGACGTTGCAAATCACTTGTTCCAGAGTGCCTGTCGGTCGACAAAAGTTCGACCGAGTAGGTGTCTCAGTCGACCATTCCTCGACCGAGATGATCTCTGACAGCAATTGCATAATTAATTAATTAGTCGTTGTTAAAGAAACAAATTTGTACCTAACGGCTAGTTAAGCACTTAGAAACCCCTAGAAGTTGTCTAGAACGTCCTTAAGCATCCTTAGGCCATTCCTATAAATAGGACAAGCCATAGGACACTCAAATAAGCTTGCTACACTTGAGAAATCCTTGAGCATACTTTGAGCAATCTGTTTGTGAGCAATTTGAGCATTGTGACAATTGGCCATTTCATTCCTTAGCTCATAATTCATGTCCTATAGGCTAGTATCTCCTACCCACTGCAATCACAAGTCAACACACTTGGTTAGGAGATCTATACGCTTGATCTAGGCAAATCAAGCCTTGGGCTATAAAGGATAAGTTGTAATTTCCTTTTTCTTTCTTGTTCCCTATTATTGTTTGTACTCTCCTTGCTACTCCTAGGTTGGAGGCTGCGGATTGGAGAGGGTGAAGATATTCTTGGCAAAGAAGGAGACTTTGAGCTACTTCAGAAGGCTGGTGCAACGGGAGGTTACTTCTAGAGAGGAAGGCTACTTCAAGGGGGAGCTTGGAGTTACTTCAAAGAAGGCTACCTCAAAGTTGGTGCACCTACTTCAAGTGAAGGTTGTTCAAAGGGTGTAAAGGAAAGTATTGTATTTTGTATAAATCCTCGAGAGGTAATAAAATAAATACTTTCAAATCCCGGTTGGGTAAGCAACCGGGTAGTGGACTGACAACTATAGTATTTGCTATAGTTGGAACCACTCTAAACACCTGTCTCTTTCTTCCAATTTCAATTGTGGTGTTTGAATTCAATAAATTGTTAAAATAATTCAAAAACTCTATTCACCCCCCCTCTAGTGTTTTTCATGACCTACTTTTCTCAGCTTAGTCACTAGCATTTTCAATGAATTTCTCTCATATTGGCCTTCCTTTCCAGGATTGGCCTATTGGTGACCTTCCTATCCCAACTTGATCACTAGTCTTTTCAATGACTTCCTCTTATATTGGCCTTCCTTTTTGAGCTTGTCCTATCATTGATCTTCCTATCTCATCTTGATCACCAAGATTCCTCTTATGTCATACTTCCTATCCCATCTTGGCCTATTGGTGATCTTCCTATCCCAGTTTGATCACCAGTCATTACATTGTCTTTCCTTTTTACATCGGTCTTCCTCTCCCAACTTGGCCAATTAGTGACCTTCCTATCCAGGCTTTGTCACATATAATTATCCACTTCCTTGGTTACTTTCATTGTGCACCCTAGATATGGCATACTTAGGTTCAAAAAATGTATGTACTTTCATATTTATAACCTTAATCCACACACTTTACATGACATCCAAGGTTAACTCAATTCTTGAACGGATTGGTCAACTCGCCCTTTAAGGGAAGGTCCTTGTAAGGCCCTTGAACTTAATTAATGAGTTGAATGAGATTAATTACCATATTTGAATACTTAGAACCCTAATATAACCTTTTGATATGTTTTGAAATCATAAGACAAGCTTAAGTTTCAAATTTGGTCCAATTTGGACACTGTTTGAGCAAGTTGTGTAATTTTCTGTACATTTTGACTTTTCTGCAATTTACCCAATTGAGGGGGTTTCTTTGCAGTTTGTCACATACAATATGTTCCTTAGTTGTTATATTATCATTATTGATATTTTTGATCCATGGGGCTCCTAGTTGAGCCATGCTTTGAAGGTGTTTTTATCAAGGGTATTTTATGGTTTTTCCCCTCATGGATGAGCTACCTTTAGTAGCTATCAACTAAGGAATTATGTGATTGGCTGGTAATTTCTCCAAAGGAAAGCTAAGCAGGTCTAGAGGGACGGTGGGAGAGATTCTTGTGTGTGTTCTTATGTTTTTTAATAATTTAAAGCCATGGACACTTGGATATATACTAGAATTGCAACTTTTTCTTTTTCTCAATATTAAAGTGTCATATACTTATCCAAAAGCCCCCAAACGAGCCATTTGCTCTCCATTATCGCTCTCCTTCTCCCAGCTTCGTACTCCCTCTGTTCATCTGCGATTTTTTCTGCCCAAGGAAGAATAAAGTGGGAATTCTCTTGGAAAAAAAATTCTAGGGTTGAAATTGATTCTCTTTTTGGGTCTATGAAGCTTCCCCCTAGTGATATTGACCTAAAATTGTAAGTTTTTCCTTATTTCCTCAATTTAATTTTTTTTTGCTTCTTCCTCCTACATCTATCCAGGTCATAACCATGGTTTTCCATGGTGAAAGTTCCCCTAGAACTCAAAACTCCTTCCTTCTTGTTTCTTTTCTAGGGTTTTGCTTGTTTGTGGAGAGAATTGCATAGTTGGCCAAGTTCAGATCTGAATCCAAGGTTTCCTTGCCCTGTTTTCTCAAGAATTTTGCTGTTGGATATTTGAACTACTCTATAGAGGTGAGTTATAAAACATTCTTCACTTATATTGCTTACTAGAAGCTTGTTGGTTCATGATAATGCTTGAATGTGATGATCTAAGCATAGAGAAATCATGCTTGTTTAAAATTACGAATTTTGTGGTGTTTCCTGTTTTATTCCAGTTCTATATGAACATGTAAACATGTTTACATCCTTTATAAGGTGTAACATGATCTGGGACAGGTTGATAGAAACAACCTATGGTGCAGGTTGATAGAAACAACCTATGGTGCTATGTACAAAACAAATTATGGTTCAAATTAGGATTTTCAAGCTATTTCCTTCCCTATCACATAACTGATTGTCATACCATTCAACAACAAATAGTGTTGCTATCTTGGAAACTTATGTTCATGATCAAGGGTGTCAAATTTATGGTGACAACTTATGGTCACCACCTTAGGATAGGTTTTAACTCAATTATACATTTAATTATCATCCACTAAGTATTTTAATGATGTTATCAATCGATGATGATGTTGGCTTATTATTTGATGATGTTAATTGAATGTATTACTGATCTAGCAACCAATGGTGACCTAATGATCATAATTAATGGTGGATCAGGTCATCACCATATATGATGAATTAGGAATGTACTTGTAGATTTGACTATACCTTAAACCAATGGTTCCTTAGTTCAATTGATCTAATGGTTAGACCTATACTTCAATTGTTAAACATTGAACAATGGACCTGATCCAATGAATAATATTGGATGCTTTAACATCCAATGTATTAGAATAAATCACATGTTATTATATGTGGGTCCTAGTGAATATAATTCAATGGTTCAATACCATTAATTGGTTGTCTTACCTTTGCCATTATATAGTTATATTTGATAAATCACTATAATAAGTGAATGCGTAACTCCAATGTGATCTAGCTTGTTATACTTAACCTTAATGTAATTATATGATGTTGATTGGTTATAATCAGACCTATTGAATGATTAATGTGATAATGAATTACACTCTTCTTATGTTGAAACCACAATGTAGTATTATTTGAATATCATAGTGCCTTGCCATGTTAAAATCTATGGACATACATGTGCTAACGATCTTTTGAGCTTTGTTTAAGTCATGGAATGATGATGATAACCTTACTATGAATACTGTGATGGTCTTAAAGACCTTTGGGCATGTTTTAAGCCATGATTGAGGTGAAATCCTCTTCATGTTCCAATAAGGGTTAAAACCCTGGAACTTGTGATAAGATATTGGTATATTGCAATAGTATGATGATAAGTGTGGTCCGTTAATTTGCAATGAATGATAGATGTGGTAATGTGATTAATATTTATATCTCAAATGTTTTATATGTTTTGAAGTTTTTATACATATACTCTTGTTAGAAAAGAATTATGGTTTGAATGACCACTTGTATGATAAAGCCTTAATGCATTCAATTGGCAGTAATTAATCATGTGTAACCTTAATCATGTAGAGCCTTGTGCCATAGAGCCATCTTCAGTGTCAGAACTTATTGGATGTTGAAACGAGTATTCCCAAGGGAAACTCGGAGCGCATACTATTGAGTATGTGTGGGTGGCAAGTTGAGGATATATCCTTGTCATCCACAATTGCAGGTTATGGAGGATGGATATGGTCATG
Source organism: Alisma plantago-aquatica (assembly GCA_963693085.1). Taxonomy (NCBI): domain Eukaryota; kingdom Viridiplantae; phylum Streptophyta; class Magnoliopsida; order Alismatales; family Alismataceae; genus Alisma; species Alisma plantago-aquatica. Next base: position 1,296,503,469 of record OY856410.1, on the reverse strand, counting down.
CCTCATATATTTGATGTGATTGAGGATAGATGTGGTTGTACCTTGGATTAGATGGTTTTGTATATCCTATTTTCTAGTGTCGTAACTTGTACCAAGTACAGACTAGTTATTATCAGTTGACTATATGTCACTGTTGGCAGTTTGATTGGTATGTCACTGTAGTTTACTCATACTGACTGAGGGGAAGAGATCTTAGGATACCGACACTCCTAGATCTTATATGGATCTGAATAGCACTTCACAGTGGTCAGTTGGAATTTGAGTGGTACGACTCAAACTCTGCAGGGCATAATAATAAACGATATAATACCAGCCGTGTAGTATAATTGCTAGGGTTTAATACGTATCACAACGGTTGATTAACCCTTGTCTTGTCTTTACACTACATAGTTCTTACATGATGCAGACTTATGACAATTGTACAATTCTACTTGATGTTACAACTTATTTGCTTAACTGCTTAGTATGCTTAAACTGTTCAATATGTTCGTATTGTTTATTCAATATCCTAACTGCTCAATGTATTTACTATAAATTAATGTTATAATTAATATATGTTGGAGAGAGTTATATATCTTGCTGGGACTGGGTCTCGCCCATGGGTCACCACATTTTTTTAGGTGGTCACGGGCAACGAGGTCGAGGTCGTGTTGTGGAAGAGAACCAACCTAGTTATCAATAGATTCAGAAGGTTGGTTAGTTGTAGATGTTAGTCATAGATGTTAGTAGTAGAGTCCTAGTGTCATCCATGTACTCTCAGAACCAGGTATGGGATGTATTTTCTAGATGATATATTGGTATTGACACGAGATTTTGGTATTATGCCAATGTTTGTAAATATATGGCACGTACATGTGAAATATCTTTTGTATGCAGTATGTGACTGAGGTATTTGGACCCATATGCAAACGCTTGTTAAAGTATATGAGAATGGAATGATGGACCTTTTATAAATGTTCTAGAGTTTATTTAAATTGTTGGAATCGGTTTTAATTGTTTCACATTTTTTACTATGTGATTAATCAGTAGTTGACCGTGTTTTGTATTTTGAGTAATCCTGTTTAGCGTGACGAGGTGTCACAATTAAGTTGGTATCAGAGCTCTAGGTTTACCAAGTCTATAGGGACATAGGACTTAGGTTTGAGTTTGTTCTTATGTATCCAACATATCTGATCATAGTTTATGCTTATGCAAATATGTCTGGAGGACATGAAGAACACGTTGAGAGTATCTATGTTGCACCAGGAGGAGGTGCAGGGAGGCAAGCACGCGATGAGAGAGTGTTAGAAGCAGGGCCAAAGCAGCCCGCAATGCTTCATCTAGACCCGACAATGATGGTCAATCCTGAGTTTCAGTCTATGTTTAGACAAATGATGGCCACAATTACACATATTGTTGACAGAGCGCCAACACCTCAAGCTAGGGCAGCCACCTCCTATGTGGAGTCCCAAGGTGTCGGGAAGACATTTGAACGTCTTAGACTTGTTGGGGAATTTGAATATGTAGGTACTTCTGATCCCGCAGACGCTGACATGTGGTTGACTGAGCTAGAAAAGGCATTCAAAATCCTAAACATCGCAGAAGAAGACAAAGTTAAGCATGCAGTATACTTGTTGAAGGGTAGTGCTGGCCACTGGTGGGCCATAGAAGAGGAGAAAAGGCCATGATTTGTGATAGGATGGGAGGTGTTTCAAAGGGAATTTTTAGTCGATATTTTCCAGAGACCTACCTAAATGAGAAAATCTCTCAGTTCAAGAAGATTCATCAGGGAGCTATGACTATCAATGAGTATGAATCAAAGTTTATGGAACTTCCGAGGTTCTACCCACACATGGAAGCAACAGACAAGGAAAGGATCTGGAGATTTGAGAAGGGTCTGAGTACGGAGTTGACTACTATAACATCAGCCTTAGAGAATAGGGAAAGGTTTTCCACCTTTGTGGAATCTATCAGGAGGATTGAGAGGTCTACCATAGAGAAGTGTGAAGCTAATGCTAAGAAGCGACCTATGCAGTTTCAAGGGCAATCATCTGGAGGCTTTAAGAAGCCAAGGTTTTTCCCACCATTGTCACAACCAAGGTCAACCTTCACTGAACTAAGATCACATGCACCATCACAGTGGACCCTGAGTCAGGGTAGAGGTCATAATTTTCCACCGACCGGAGCCCACAGTACCTCATTAGTTTCAATGACAGGGCCGTTTAGGCCATATAAGGACACCAGAACATGTTACAAGTGTGGGAAAGTGGGGAATACAAGACCTTATTGCCCTATGAAAGATGAGGAAGTGACTCAGTAGACAAGGCAAAGTCAACGAGTTCCACAACAGTGACAATTTAGTGGTGGCAGTGGCAGAGGATGTTGTCAGGAATCCTAGAAAGGATCCTCTAGACAAGCAAGCAGAGGACATGGACGACAGTAGGCTACAACAAGGTTCTATGCCATGACCTAGCCAAAAGCAGTGGTCAATCCTCGAGTTGTGACAGGTCAGATGGAGTTATTTCATTATGATATGTCTGCATCTTGTTTTGTATCTGTGTTAGTAGACCTACTCTTTTATCACTAGAGAGGTGATAGATAGTTGTTATCTACCTCTTAGTCTTAGATCTGATAGCCTACGGCTAGAGACTCCTTTGGTTGATTCCGCCGAGTTGCGAGAAGTGTGCCCTTCTTGTGTTCTTTCTTTTTTTGGACACAACATCCAAGTGGATCTTCTGCCACTTGACATGCATGGTTTTGATGTAATCCTTAGAATGGATACCTTGGAAAAATACAAGGTAGTCTTGAACTGTATTACTAAGGTGGCGACGTTCCATGATGGAGATGTACAGTGGATTTTTCAGGGTGATAGGAAGATTCTTCCTACATGTTTGATGTCAGCTATGATAGCTGAGCGGCTGATGAGACAAGGATGTGAGTCTTTCTTAGCTCATGTTGTGGATACCAAGGCGGTAGGTCCTAGTATCCAGGAGGTGCAAGTGGTGCCAGAATTTGAGGATGTCTTTCCTGAGGAATTTCCTAGCATTCCCCCTCCTAGAGAGATTGAGTTTGAGATCAATCTTGTTCCTGGAACACAACCCATAGCACAATCAGCATACAGAATGGCGCCAGCAGAGATGCAAGAGTTAAAGAAATAGTTACAAGAACTATTAGAGAAGGATTTTATTAGGTCGAGCACTTCCCCTTGGGGTACTCCCGTGTTGTTTGTTAAAAAGAAGGATGGTTCAATGAGGCTGTGTATAGACTATAGACAATTGAACAAGGTGACAATAAAGAATAAGTATCCTTTGTCGAGGATTGACGATCTTTTTGATCAGTTGAGAGGTGACATTATGTTTTCAAAGATAGACCTGAGGTCAGGTTACCATCAATTGAGAATTAAGGCTGATGACATACCCAAGTCCGCTTTTAGGACTAGTCATTATGAGTTTGTGGTTATGTCGTTTGGGCTAACCAATGCACCTATAGCTTTTATGGATATGATGAATAGGGTGTTTAGACCTTATCTTGATCAGTGTGTGGTTGTTTTCATAGATGATATCCTGATATACTCCAAGGATAGTCAACAACATGAGCAACACCTTCGCCAGACATTGACATTGTTGAGGCAGCATCAACTATATGCTAAGTTTAGCAAGTGTGAATTCTGGTTATCTGAAGTGTCTTTTCTGGGCCATGTTATATCTGTAAAAGGCATTTGTGTTGATCCCAAGAAAGTGGAATCTGTACTAGAATGGGAACAACCAAAGACACCAATAGAGATCCACAGTTTCCTAGGTCTGGAAGGTTACTACAGGAGGTTCATCAAAGACTTCAGTTCGATAGCGTTACCCCTAACTAGGTTAACCAGGAAGGATGTTCCTTTTACTTGGAATGATAAGTGTCAATGTTCTTTCCAACTTTTGAAAGAAAAGTTGACTAGTGCACTGGTGTTAGTACTGCCAGAGCAAGGAAAAGGCTATATTGTCTTTTCTGATGCTTCAAAGAATGGGTTGGGATGTGTGTTGATGCAGGATAAAAATGTGATTTCTTTTGCTTCACGACAGCTTAAGAAACATGAGGAGAATTACCCAACACATGATTTGGAGCTTGCAGTAGTGGTCCATGCCTTAAAGATCTGGATACACTATCTTTATGGAGAAAAGTGTCAGATCTTCACTGACCACAAGAATCTACAATATATTTTCTCAAAACAGGAGTTGAATATGAGGCAGAGGAGATGGATGGAGCTGATTAAGGATTATGATTGCACAATAGACTACCATCCAGGGAAAGCTAATGTGGTAGCTGATGCATTGAGTAGAAAGTCATCTTCATCATCAACGATAGATAATGCACAATTAAATTCCTTGATGTTCCATAAGAGAGATATGCTAGTGTCTCTTCACTAGATGAATGTACAACTAGAAGTTTCCCTACTGGCAGGATTGTTGGCACAGTTACAAGTGAAACCTACCTTGAGACAGCAAATTCATGATGCACAACAAAATGATACTATGATACAGAATATCCAATCAGGGATTGGCAATGAAAAGTATGATGGCTTTCACGAGGCAGATGATGGTACAATATGTTACCATAATAGGATAGTAATTCTTGATGTTGATGGGTTGAGGAAGATGGTACTTGAGGAGGCTCACTCCTCTATGTATGCAATGCATCCTAGAAGTACCAAGATATACCAAAATTTGAAGGACATGTATTGGTGGCCAAGTCTAAAGCGTGATGTGGCAGAGTTCATTGCCAAATGTCCAATTTTTCAGCAGGTGAAGGCTGAGCACCAGAAGCCTGCAGGGACATTACAACCCTTGACAATACCACAGTGGAAATGGGATCACATTACTATGGACTTTGTGGTTGGTCTTCCTAGGACAGCCAAGGGTCATCATTCCATATGGGTAATAGTAGGCAGATTGACTAAGTGAGCTCATTTTCATCCAGTTAAGATGACATTTACAATAGAGAAATTGGCACAAATATATGTTGATGAGATAGTCCGTTTGCATGGCATTCTAGTGACTATAGTTTCTGACAGAGGTCCACAGTTTACAAGTCGGTTTTGGGAGCATCTACATTCAATAATGGGAACACAACTGAGATTCAGCTCAACTTTTCATCCGTAGACCGATGGCCAGTCTGAAAGGACTATTTAGACTTTAGAGGATCTCTTGAGGGCATGTGTGCTGCAATTTATTGGTAGTTGGGATGTACATCTAACTCTGATAGAGTTTGCGTACAACAATATCTATCAAAGAAGCATAGATACGGCTCCTTATGAGGCTCTGTATGGGAGACGATGTCGGTCTCCTCTTTGCTGGTATGAGACAGGTGAATATCAACTTTTGGGTCCTGAGCTAGTACCACATACTACAAAAAAGAATAAAGTGATACAACAACAGTTGAAAGCAGCCCAGGACAAGTAGAAATCTTATGCATACAACTGACGCAGACCACTTGAGTTCCAAGTGGGAGATAGAGTATATCTTAAGGTTTCTCCTTGGAAAGGTTTGTTGAGGTTTGGAAAGAAGGGTAAGTTGGCTCCTAGATTTATGGGACCATACCCTATCCTAGGTTGTGTTGGAAAGGTAGCATATAAGTTGGAGCTACAACCATAGCTACATAGATTGCATAATGTCTTCCACATCTCTATGTTGAGGAAATGCCATCCAGATACTGACCAGACAATCCAACGAGTAGAGGTTGAGTTAGATGAGGATATCTCCTATGTTGAGGGTCCTGTGTTGATCCTGGATAGAAGGGTGAAAAAGCTGAAGAGAAAAGATATAATACTAGTGAAAGTTTTGTGGAATCATCATGGAATAGAGGAAGCCACATGGGAACTAGATAATGAGATGCGTAGAAAATACCCATCTCTTTTTGTGTAGGATTTCAGGGCGAAATCCTTGTTAGGGGTTTATAGTTGTAAGGCCCTTGAACTTACTTAATGAGTTGAATGAGCTTAATTACCATAATTGAATGATTATAACACTAACATAACCTTTTTATATGTTTTTAAATCATAAGACAAGCTTAAGTTTCAAATTTGGTCCAATTTGGACACTGTTTGAGCAAGTTATGCAATTTTCTGTACATTTTGGACTTTTTTACAGTTTACCCAATTGAGGGGTCTTCTTTGCAATTTGTCACATAAGTTATGTTCCTTAGTTGTTATATTATAATTATTGATATTTTTGAGCCATGGGGCTCCTAGTTGAGCCATGCTTTGAAGGTGTTTTTATCAAGGGTATTTTAGGGTTTTTCCCTTCATGGATGAGTTACCTTTAGTAGCTATCAACTAAGGAATTATGTGATTGGCTGGGAATTTATCCAAAGGAAAGCTAAGCAGGTCTATAGGGACGGTGGGAGAGCTTCTTGTGTGTGTGATTATTTATTTTTAATAATTGAAAGCCATGGACACTTGGATATATACTAGAATTGCAACTTTTTCTTTTTCTTAATATTAAAGTGTCATATACTTATCCAAAAGCCCCCAAAGGAGCCATTTCCTCTCCATTATCTCTCTCCTTCTCCCATCTTCGTACTCCCTCTGTTCGTCTATGATTTTTGCTTCCCAAGGAAGAAAAAAGTGGGGATTATCTTGGAAACAAATTCTAGAAATTGATTCTCTTTTTGGGTCTATGAATCTTCCCCCTAGTGATATTGACCTAAAAGTGTAAGTTTTTCCTTATTTCATCCATTTAATTATTTGTTACTCTTCCTAATACATCTATCCAGGTCGGAACCATGGTTTTCCATGGTGAAAGTTCCCCTAGAACTCAAAACTCCTTCCTTCTTGTTTCTTTTCTAGGGTTTTGCTTGTTTGTGGAGAGAATTGCATAGTTGGCCAAGTTCAGATCTGAATCCAAGGTTTCCTTGCTCTATTTGCTCGAGATTTTTGCTGTTGGATATCTGACCTACTCTATATAGGCGAGTTATATAACATTCTTCACTTATATTGCTTACTAGAAGCTTGTTGGTTCATGATTATGCATGAATGTGATGATCTAAGCATAGAGAAATCATGCTTGTTTAGAATTACGAATTTTGTGGTGTTTCCTATTTTATTCCAGTTCTATATGAACCTGTAAACATGTTTACATCCTTTATAAGGTGTAACATGATCTGGGACAGGTTGATAGCAACAACCTATGTTTCTATGTACAAAACAAATGATGGTTCAAATTAGGGTTTTCAAGCTATTTCCTTCCCTATCACATAACCGATTGTCATGCCATTCAACAACCAATAGTTTTGCTATCTTGGCAACTTATGTTCGTGATCAAGGGTGTCAAATTTATGGTGACAACCTATGGTCACCACCTTAGGACAGGTTTTGACTCAATTATACATTTAATTATCATCCACTAAGTATTTTAATGATGTTATCAATCGATGATGATATTGGCTTATTATTTGATGATGTTAATTGAATGTATTACTGATCTAGCAACCAATGGTGACCTAATGATCATAATTAATGGTGTATCAGGTCATAACCATATATGATGAATTAGGAATGTACTTGTAGATTTGACTATACCATAAACCAATGGTTCCTTGGTTCAATTGATCTAATGGTTAGACCTATACTTCAATTGATAAACATTGAACAATGAACCTGATCCAATGCATAATATTGGATGCTTTAACATCCAATGGATTAGAATAAATCACATGTTATTATATGTGGGTCCTAGTGAAGATAATTCAATGGTTCAATACCATTAATTGGTAGTCTTACCTTTGCCATTATATAGTTATATTTGATAAATCACTATAATAAGTGGATGTGTAACTCCTATGTGATCTAGCTTGTTATACTTAACCTTAATGTCATTATATGATGTTGATTGGTTATAATCAGACCTCTTGAATGATTAATGTGTTAATGAATTACACTCTTCTTATGTTGAAACCACAATGTAGTATTATTTGAATATCATAGTGCCTTGCCATGTTAAAATCTATGGACATACATGTGCTAATGATCTTTTGAGCCTTGTTTAAGTCATGGAATGATGATGATAAGCTTAATATGAATAATGTGATAGTCTTAAAAACCTTTGGGCATGTTTGAAGCCATGATTGAGGTGAAATCCTCTTCATGTTCCAATAAGGGTTAAAACCCTGGAACTTGTGATAAGATATTGGTATCTAGCAATAGTATGATGATAAGTGTGGTCTGTTAATTTGCAATGAATGATAGATGTGGTAATGTGATTAAGATTTATATCTCAAATGTTTTATATCTTTTAAAGTTGTTATACATATACTCCTGTTAGAAAATAATTAGGGTTTGAATGTCCAATTGTATGATAAAGCCTTAATGCATTCAATTGGTTGTAATTAATTAAGTGTAACCTTAATCATGTAGATCCCTGTGCCGTAGAGCCATCTTCAGTGTCAAAACTTATTGGATGGTGAAATGAGTATTCCCAAGGGAAACTCGGAGCGCATACTGTTGAGTATTTGGGGGTGGCAAGTTGAGGATATATCCTTGTCATCCACAATTGCAGGTTATGGAGGATGGCTATGGTCATGCCTTAGATATTTGATGTGATTGAGGACAGCTATGGTTGTACCTCAGATTAGATGGTTTTGTATACCCTATTTTCTAGTGTCGTAACTTGTACCAAGTACAGACTAGTTATTATTAGTTGACTATATGTCACTATTGGCAGTTTGACTGGTATGTCACTGCAGTTTACTCGTACTGACCGAGGGGAAGAGATCTTAGGATACCGACACTCCTAGATCTTACACGGAACTGAATAGCACTTCAGAGTGGTCAGTTGGACTTTGAGTGGTATGACTCAAACTGCCCAGGGCATAATAATAAAAGATATAATACCAACCATGTAGTATAATTTCTATGGTTTGATACGCATCACAATGGTTGATTAACCCTTGTCTTGTCTTTACACTACATAGTTCTTACATAATGCAGACTTATGACAATTGTACAATTCTACTTGATGTTTCAACTTATTTGCTTAACTGCTTAATATGATTAAACTGTTCAATCTATTCATATTGTTTATTCAATATACTAACTGCTCAATGTATTTACTGTTAATTAATGTTATAATAAATATATGTTGCAGAGAGTTATATCTCTCGCTGGGACTGGGTCTCACCCGTGGGTCACCACATTTTTTTAGGTGGTCGCGGGCAACGAGGTCGAGGTCGTGCTGTGGAAGAGAACCAACTTGGTGATCAATAGATTCAAAAGGTTGGTTAGTTGTATATGTTAGTCATAGATGTTAGTAGTAGATTCGTAGTGTCGTCCCTGTACTCTCAAGTCCTGGTATGGGATGTGTTTTCTAGATGATATATCGGTATTGACACGAGATTTTGGTATTATGCCAATGTTTGTAAATATATGGCACGTACATGTGAAATATCTTTTGTATGCAGGATGTGACTGAGGTCTTTGGACCCATATGCAAATGCTTGTTAAAGTATATGAGAATGGAATGATGGACCTTTTATAAATGTTCTAGAGTTTATTTACATTGTTGGAATCAATTTTAATTGTTTCACATTTTTGACTATGTGATTAATTAGAAGTTGATCGTGTTTTGTGGTTTGAGTAATCTCATTTAGTATGACGAGGTGTCACAGTCCTAACCTAGGGTGTGTTCTTGACTCACATGAGGAGATTAGGCTCTCTTACCACAACATTAACCCATAAGGTTTAGAGTTTTACCAATCCCATAGGTCCTTTTCCCACTCTTGGATTGACTCACCCCAAGTTGAGACACTGACTCTAAAGGTTTTGTATAAAATTTGTCTTTATTTTCTCATGTAACCATTGGTTGCTCATGTTTCTTAAGACTATTTATATTAAATTCTTGTTACACACACATGTATGGGAGAGTGGATCACCTAAAATCATTCTTATCTTTCAAATTCCTTTTAATCCTAACTAGGGTTCATATGGGTAGGTTTACTCTATCACCCACACTACTCCCATGTCCAAGGATTACGGTTTTGAACTAGGGTTTTTGACTGTACAACCTATTGATGAATGCATATTCATCCATTTTTTGCATATTTTTCTTAGTCATTTTCATTAGATTTTCTCCTTTTCAGTAATTTCTCGACTAAATTGCAATTTTCCCATTTCTTGATTTAATTTTGCAAATACTTGTCCATTTTCTCAAATTTTGCATGGTTTTTCTCTTAAGCTCATTCTGACCCACTGAACTAGTGAGACGACCGTCTCACTGAGCTCACTGAGCCCAGATGGTTGACTCACACCCTGAAGTCCCTCGTTTCATAGCCAAATGACCAGCTTGGCCTTAACTAAATCAACCAACTCTACACGCAAAACGGTAGCGAGACGGTTCATCTCATGGATCCATAGGAACACCCCGACGAAGCCAAATGGCTAGGTTGACTTGACCTAGCCTCATATTGACAATCAAGCACCGCCACTTGATTATGGTTTCACCCTTTGGTTTTGCGCATAGCGACGTGAAACTGTCGGCTAAATCTAGCCAAATGATCGTTTCAATGTTTTGCTTTTAGACCAAGATATAGAAGTAAGGGCACTGCCACAACCCTTTTTAAGGTTTTGATCTGAACCTTCTAGGCCCATGCGCAGTCAAAACCAAATGACCGTCTTTCCTAGCGAGATGGGCATTTCATAGTGCAAAAGCATTAGATTTCAACACCGCCACTCATTCTTCTTACCCCTCTTTCAGGGTTTTCCATGCCTCCTTACCCTATAAAAGGATGGGGGACTCCACTAAGAAAAGGGTCCCAAAATTGTGTACTTGTTTTGTATTGAATATTCGTTATTTTTATTTCTAGTGTAATTTTACATTCAAAGCAATAAAGTTAGTTCCTTTCGTCAACATCTGGATTCTTCTATTCTCATTGTTCTTCTTGTTCTTCCTTCTTGGATTTTCTACTTAGAGCAGGAGATAAAGTCACTGAGCCGTTTAATCATCACCACCATGGGCTCTTCAGAGACCCCAGATTTGTGGTCTATGGCTTACCTCCTTTTTCTCTTTGTTTCTTTCTTTCTCATCATGAGCAGTGAGTAGTATTCTTACTAAGGCAAGGGGAATAGCCCTTTGACCATTGTGCAGATTCAAATTTAGTCTATACAATTTTTATCTATATGAATGACTTTTGGTTTAGAAAACTATCGATTTAAACAAAGTGATCTCTCATTTTTATTACAAGTTAATTCTGGAAGAAGTGACCATGGAACCCAGAATTTAGAACAACTAAGCCAAATGCATGGGGATTTGGATTCGACCTTGGAAAAATCCCAATTTGGATGATGAACTATGAAGCATGAATTCCAGGAGCAATGAATTCATGTCGAGTTTGACTTTTGTGATTTATTTATGAATAACTCGCATACCCGCTCTTCATCTTTAATTATCTTATATTCTTTATTTGGTCTTCAATTTGGCTAAGGTGGTGAAAATCCCTAAGCCTCAATGTTTTTCCACTTGATTACAACCACTTCTTTCAACGTTTGGTTGAATAGCCTTCTTTTTAAATTTTTGCAATATTGTTCTCTCTTCTTACATAATCTTTTATTCTGTGCTAACCATCTTTTTTCTTTATTTTTCTTTCTTAGTTTAATCTTTCCATTTCTTTTTAGGGTAATCCTTTATTCATCTTGCACTTTAATTTCTTGGTTTGGTTTAATCAACCCCCCAATTGGAATTTACATTCTGTCAATCTTTCAAAAGTAGAAAAAAAGGAAATAATTTCAGAACAATCAGGATTAAACAAAAACAAATCTTAAACACGTTAACTAGTGGGATCGACCCTTCTATACTAGCCTTAATTGGAAAGTAAAAAGGATTAAACTCTAGGATAATTATTCTAGTGAATTGGCATGCAAATAACATGTATCAATTGGTGTGCAAATCACACTTTGTCGAGCCTTTGACATAAAACTAGGCACTTATTGGGAGGCAACCCAATCATCTATTTCTTGCAAAATTTTCCTATTTATATTTGTTTTAGCTAACCCTCGTTGTTAAATTTCTGATTAGTTCAAGTTTCCTTTCTTCAAAAAAAGGAGCTGTCTAAGGGGCTGCGACAATGAATGCAAGGAAGGCACCCCACCCATTGAGATGATCGTCTGGTGTAGGCGAGACGTTTGTCTTAGTCTTTAAGACATCAACAACAACATCATTAGCCATTTGATTTTTTGGAAATATAAAATAGCACCCTCAACTGCCAGACGATCATTTGGAATTCATGAGTGGATTTTCTCTCTCACATCGATGTACTTTGAAATGCATTCAACCCCCCCCCCCCCCCCCGCAGTTTCAGTGTCTGTGGCGTCTTTTGACTATTCATTGCCCCCAAACGGTCATCTGGGGCACACCAGACAATCATCTCATGCAACCTGGGACTTATAACATGAGTGGATGGGGAGGAGACACTTCACACTCAAGCCTTCTTCTCCTCCCCAAGACCTAGTTATCTAGCACTAGTGCCACTACCTTCAGACGAGCGCCTCTTCGGTGACACTAATCAATAGAGCTAGATAGTCATCCTACTCCTCCTCAACGATCGGTTGGTCCTTCTTTTCTTCCTCACCACCTCGTTCATCTCGAGAACTAGGCCTCCAGTGCCAATTGGCCATCTTGCTGCACTGACTGCCATCTCACTGATGGTGAAGTCTTCCTCCTCATCTCCACTACCACCGTCACTACCGTCTCACCATCACTTTTTTGAATTGATGATCTACCACCTCTCTGACACCAAATGGGCATCTCAGTTGTTGAGATGACTGTCTCATAATTGAGGACCCAACAACTACTGCTAGCATCACGCAAGTACCAACCACTAAACAATCGTTCGCTCCCATGACTCAATCGTCTCAACTACCCAGACGAGTATCTCTAGCTTTCCAAATACTTGTCTTACCACCAATATCCATAAGCATGTTCAACCACTTCTGAAAGAACGAAAGGATGTCCACCACTTCCTCATCATGCAAGCCACCTTGCAACTCCCACTCTACACTGGGCATTTAGATCTGGGAGCCTACTGACAAATCATCTCCTATGGTAGCCGAGGAGATGCTCCAGGACATCCACGATGTGGACAAACTCGTCCAGGAGACTGTGGGTGGATGGTCATCTTCCCACAATGACCCTGACTGCACTACTCCTTGATCGCCTCACATTGCTCCACATCCTAGCACTTATGTACAATTTCTTAGCGATGAGCACTCTGTGAGATTCAAGTATTTATCTTCTGTCAGCGTCTCTCTCCCAAGATGGGCATGTGGCTCTACTCTGACTGCACCATACATCAAAATAGCAGTCCACAACATTCTTTGACGCAATCACATTATGACCTTCATCTATTGTGTTCTTCCAGTGTACAATGATCTCACCCTTGAGTTCATGTCAACCTTCTAGCATTATCACTGCTCTAAGGAAATTCCAAGTGTAAAATCTAGATATTTGTAGAGCGACTGGAGATCATAGCTCACCAATTCACCTCCATCATCATCAACAAAGGCAAGTTTGATTGGCTAACTCAATGCATGAGTTTCCTCCATGAAAGCTATCCTGACACCTACAACATGGAGAAATTTTGGGCAGACATCACAAACCTCCCACCGAAGATACATAGAGGTGCCAAAGCATCCAATATCAATAGTTCCATGGTCCACTATCTTCATCGTGTCCTTGCATGCACTATTTTTAGCTGGGAAGGAACATAGGGAGAAGTTACCCATCTCAACCTCTACATTTTATGGTACCTACTAAATGATGAGCCTATCAACTGAGGGAATGCTATGACTTCTCATCTCAACTATCAAGCTACCCCCAAGACCTCCTTTTTGCTTTGCATTGGCCACATTATCACTCTGGTGGCCAAATTCTTAGGCTTCACTCACATCCCTTTTCCATCATTGGAGCACAAGCATCATCTCATAGATTTTCCATACTTGAATGAGTGCAAGTTAATCCACTATGGAGCATCTAGGGATGTTAATTACTTGACATTTAAAGGAACCAACCTTGGTCTAGAGCTTCCTCACCATTCCAGGTTTGTAGCTACAAATATGGTGTTTGACCTGACAAACATGCCATGACAAATTCAATGCTTCCTCGAGGAGCATCCTGAACCAACTAATGTCCCTGAGCCTACGACTCTTAGGTGGAGCATCTTAATGGAGGCACATGGTGACGAGACTAGATCACCACCTTCACCTTCATGACACCACACTAGGAGATGCCAAGGCAATGAGGAAGGCCCTGAGGAGCCTTATGGTTTGTATGAGATCCAAGACCAGTTGGAGGAGATCTAACATGCACAACATCATCACGATCATCAAATCAACCATATGTATTTGATACAGTGATCCCACGAGTACTGGCATGTGCTCTAGGGTCACTACGAAGCCAGCAGACCTTAGTATGAGGAGTATGAGGCACATCAAGCTTATCATGACCCCAACTCCCCTTATTGGGGAAACGACTACTACAACCCTCCATCATCTTCACATTTCCCACCACCACAGTGATTCTCTTCCCTCCATCTCTAATTTAGGTTTTTCTTGGGATGAGAAAAATTCTATGTTTGGGGTGAGGTGGGGTGGGTGGTAGGATTCTTTTCCACCCCCTATCTTTTCCTTTATTTGCCTTGACTTTCTTTTTTTTATGTTTTGCATGTATTGCTTTAGTTTATGGCCTTTATCTAGTTGGCCATATATTTCTATTTTATTTATTTGTAAAGGCCATTATATAGTTGGCCCATTGAGTAGACTTCTATCATTTTACCCCTTGAATCGAGTTAAATTTTTTGCAAACTTTATTGCAAATTGCCATGTCTGAAACTTTTTTGTCACCTAGGATCCCAAATAACATCACTTCTCACAATAGCTGGCAAGTCATAAGGAATTGATCATAATCAAGCATAATATTTCCCTATTTTTAAGTAAATGGATTATCTTATTATAAAACTTGTATGATGTAAATTTTAGGAATATTCTAACATGAGCAATGACTCTCTCTACAAAAATATATGTAAAAATGTTGAAATGAAAGCACAAGAACAACTTTTTCTTCCCACTACTTTTTTTCTAAAAAAGAGAATCAAAGAATCACCACTGGACAAAAATCAAGTCCGGGTGGCACACTTCTCAAAAATAAAATTCCATACCCCACAAAGGGGCATACCATAAAAAAGAAGCCAAAGTGCACAAGAAAAAAATTGTGACCAATGTAGCCATAACTCTACAAAAATACAAATCCTAAGTTGGAATAGAAGAGGGGTCGATTTTTTTATTACTTCCTTCTTTGTTCACACCCCTCCTTCTTCCTATTCTTTTGCAAATAACTTACAAAAAATTTAGAAATTGAGATTCTCAACGCAACAATAACATGAAGCCTTTTTGTACAAATTCTCATTTTAGAAGCAAGATTTGACATTTGTTTTGATAAGGAATATAGAACTTTATGCTAGGTGGTTCTAGTAGATTGGGTCACTTGGACAAAATTTGGAGGTGAGGACTATAGTGATCTAACAAAGGTGAGGATGACATTTTAGGAGTACAAATTGGCATTAATTAGTAATTTCATTTGCTCAGGACAAGCAAATTTCAAGTTTGGGGTATTTTGATGAATGCATATTCATCCATCTTTTTGCATATTTTTCTTATTCATTATATTTTCTTTTTTTCCAATAATTTCTAGACTAAATTGAAGTTTACCCATTTCCTTATTTACTTTTGCAAATACTGATCCATTTTCTCAAATTTTGTAAGGATTTTCTCTTGAGTTCATTCTGACCCACTAAACAAGTGAGACGGCCATCTCACTGAGCCTAGACGGTCAACTCACACCCTCAAGGCCCTCATTTCATTTCCAAATGGCCACCTTGACCTTGGCTAAATCAGCCAACTCTGCACACTAAACAGTCATCTCACATTAGTGAGACGATCGTCTCATGGAGACAGATGAGCACCCAGACGAAGCCAGACTGCTAGGTCAACTTGGCCTAGCCTCGTATCGAAAAGAAAGTGTTGCCATTGGATTAGGGTTTCAACCCTTTGGATTCATGCACAGTGGCACAACACAGTCGGCTCAGTCTATCCAAACGACCGTTTTAGGCTTTTGCTTCGAGACCAAGAAACGGAAGTAAGGGCGCTCCCACAACTCTTTTTAGGATTTTGATCCGAACCTTCTAGGCCCATGCCCAATCAGCACCAGATGATCATCTCGCCTAGAGAGATGGGTATTTTGCAGAGCCTGAGCATCCTATTTCAGTAGCTGCCACTCCGTTACAACCCTAATTTTTGGGTTCATTTGGTGAGAAATGAAATTTCTCATATTAAAGATATTGGAACAAATAATGATACAATTTGGTTTGAATAAATGGATTTCATTTTCAATAGCCTTGATGTTTGTGTTGTGGGCTTTATTGGCTGTTGGGCCCAAATAACAAGAAAATTCAATTAGTAAATGAATAATTGAATATTTGAGAAAAGGAAGAGGTAGAAACCTCTAGAAGGCAAAAAAAATGTAATCCAAGGATGGATTTCGTGCCTCTTGGGTTCCTTGGATTCCAAGGAGTCCAAAATTGCAATAAGAAAGCAATATGAAAAGAAAAGATTAATTAAGTATTTCTTTAGTAAGACAGAAATTGAAAATAATGTTAAAATGTTGGAAATAAGTGGAAAATGGATAATTGGGTTATCCTTGGTGGAATTTTGTATCCCAAGGATTCCTAATGATAAAAGGAATACCAATGAGGAAAATAAAAGAGAAATAAAGAGAAAACCTCAAAAAGAGTTATTTTAATAAGAAATAAACAAGATAATGTGAAATAATACATTTAGATGCATCTAGAAGGATAATGAGTATCCAATAAAAAGCATTTCGAAATAATAGAGTTCCTTGGGATCCAAGGAGTCCCAATAAAGAGGAAAGAAAGAGAAAATACCAAAATTACAAAATAAAAGGATACTGGGGATACTTAACTAATGAAGTATGTGGTTTTGTTAAGAAGAAAGTATTTTCTACTTAAGGAAATATAGAAATTCGTGCCAATGGTTTAAAAATCAAGATTAAAGAGAATAAGAAAGTGGATTTTCATATTCCTAATATCCATATAATAGAGAATATCCAAAGGATAAAAAGAAAGAGAGAGAATATATAAGCCGTTGGAAAGGGACTCGTTGAAGGAATTGACTTCCTACTTGGAAAGGGACTCGTTGAGTCATGTATAAGCCAACCTAGGGATTCATTTCCCACCCTATGTAAAGGGGAAGAGCCTATGGTCGAGTTCTTAAGGGTTCCACGTATCTTTCTCCTGTTTCTCCCTCCTCCTTCTCTATTTTTCTTCTTCAAACCCTAACCCCAAGAACCACTATGAGCATGACGTAAGGAGAGGGAACCAGAGGGTTGCGAGGGACTCCTGGAGTACAATGGTGCTAAGGAGCAACCTATCCCTCAAGACTGTGCCCTAGAGCATGTACAACAGAGGAAACTAGGCTGCAGGGATGACCTCGAGTGTATGGCCTAAACGGAAGAGTAACCAACCATCTTGGCTGCGGTTTGTTGGCGCCCCGCGTGTGCATGTGAGCGGCGGAAGCAAGGATGCTTTTTTGGTGAAGTTTAGGTCCAGAGTCGGGAGCAAAAGATGTGCTCATGCCTGCGTTCGGCAGCTAGGGCGGCGATCACCGTGTAGCCCAAGGTTGAAGAAGGAGATAGGCCGATTGGACGAAGTTGCCCTTCCACGGGCTGTAGAAACACATCACTTACCAAGTGCATAACGGTCAATCTGTTATGTTTCCAAGCAAGCTGTGTTGCATGGGAGCTGTGTGACGTGGCATAATCTGATTGGCCGAGTAAGTAGATTCTTACAAAATTCATAATTAATTAACCGTAGCTCAGATAAATACAAATAATATATGTATTTTGATCAGGAGAACGAGAGGAATTCAATAAAAATACTTTTTAAGATTGATTCCGTTCCTAATTGCAAAAGTACAATAAGTTGATGAAAAGTGCATTAAAGTTAAGTTAAAAACCCTTTTTGTGATTAAAGGTTGAATCTAGTATGCTTAATGGGTTAATTGAAGTATTAATAACCTGTTGAATGATAATGTTAGATTCAAACCTGATCTAGATGAAATTTGCATGATTTAGGGTTTTACCCCATATGAGAATGATTAAGTATTTAGAAACCCTAAATTTAGGGTAAAAGTGGATAAGATTGTATATGATTTGAAAATGTGAAAATATGTTGTAAAATGATGGTCCTAAGTTATTTTCACATAAAAGTCCTTAATTATGGATAAATACCCTATATGTAGTGATTAGGGTTTTCTCAGGAATAAAAGGTAGATTGATGGTAAAACGAGTTCATATGTTAATTACCCCCTATTGAACTTTAATTAATGATAGATGCACATAATGATCTTGTCATGGATTAAAAGGGTAAAAATAGTAGCTTTAATGAAAAGAAGCTTGATGAAATTAATTAATGATTAATGTGCCTTTAATATGGAAATAGAGTTATATGTTGTTAAGATAACCTTAATATTGAAGAATAGATGAGATAATTAGGGTTTATGAGTAATGGAATAAAATTAGGGTTTAATATGGTAAAAGATAAAGGGAAACCCTAATTGCAAAATGAAACCCTAAAATGGATACAAAAACCCTAGAAAGTGAATCCAAGTTAATAAAGTAGATTCTTGATAAAGTGTGTAATACATAGAGTACCTATTCTTTTCAGGAATTATGTGATTATTGAATTGCTTGCTTGGATTGCATTCTTGGTAGGATTTGCTTAATGCTGTGAAATCATCAAATCAGGTATGTGGTTACACTTATGATTATCCCGACTAGTTTTCCGAGGATTTTATCGATGTTTCCCTCATGGCTTGAAATAACTGTTGGATGCTTTTATTTCATGCAACTATAGAGTGACTATGACTATCACTATGAATATACATGTATAACTGGCTAGATCCGGGTCCACCTCTGTGTCTTGTAAAGGCTAAAAATGGGTAACCTAGAGTAAGGTCTAGGTTATCGTGGGTTAGAAATTGGGCTACCAAGTGTAGTGCCATGAGACCTATTAGCATGCCATGAGTTAAGGAGTGGGATACTTACGAGTAGTGCCATGTGACTCAGCCCAAGAAAGTGGTTCACCTATAGGTGGGACCATGAGGGTTTTAATGGAGATCTACCATAAGGAAGGTAGTATCCAGGTCCACTACAGGGATAACATAGAGGATAGGGTATTCATGGATTGCGCAATTATATTCAAAACATAAAATTGTTTGTTAAATGGTAATTGGTTGTAATACATTGTTATCATAGTTGTAAGATTATTGTTTCCCCCACATACTAGCTTCGGCTGAACGACGTTTTGTTTGTCGGCGTTTTAGGTACAAGCCAAAAGGACAAATAGTAAATCGTCATACTGTGAAATACATGAAGTAAAATACAAGGAGGATTAGTTAGAATAGAATCCATAAGTGGATAGAAGTTTAGAGATCCAAGTTTTTAAAAAGGTATGCAAAAGTTTATTTTCTTACAGTTTTCCCATTTAGTCTGTTAAAATTTGATAATTATTCTTGGTTAATTTCTGAACCTTTGATTTGGAAGTTATGGGTGTGGCTTCGACCTCTCGGTCTCCCTTAATTGGGGGTTATCGGGATGTGGGGTCGTAACATTTGGTATCAGAGCGTAGGTTCCTAACTTAACCATTAATAATTATTAAATTTTACAAACTCCATGGAACCTAAGGGAGTTATTAGAGGATTATCCGAAATATGAAGGTGTCTAGAAAAGGATCACGACCGGGGGCTAGCAATATTTTCCTCCGCACCGCTAGTCAGAATACAAGGACTCCCAGATCTGTGTGATTTCCTGGCCAAAGTCTTAGGGTATGAATCGAAATAAGATACCTTTAGGACTTTCTCATCTTATTCATCCCTTCTCATCACAAAATTCTGTTAAGGACCTTAAGGATTAGGGTTTTCTCTTCTCCTCACCCTCTTAAGGTATGGGTAAGGTTAATAAGGTGTAAGGAATCCTCCACCAAATTAATGAAAAGTATGTAAATAAGATGTCATGGACATAACCTTAATAGATTAAGCACAAACTAAAGAATAGATACATGCTTAGGTCGTATGACATAAGTTGTCATGGCCTCAAAAGAGACCTGAGGCTAGACCTTCGTATCAGGAGGATAGATAAAGAGAGTTAGTCCTGGAGGTAGAGACCTCCATTATAAGTAGGGACCTGGCACATCCTCTGGATGATGCTAACTCTAACCCTAAGTGAAGGTTAGAGAGAGAGATGACATGAAGAGCTAGATGTCATGGTAGACCATGTGTTTGGATGGACATGCCTGGGATGCCATATGAGCCATGGGAGGTTGGATGACCGAGTACCTTTGGGAACCCAACCTTGGAAAGGGGTCGTGTAGGTTAGGATGAGGGATAGCTCCTTCCTTGATAAGGATAGAGAAGAATCCATGGAAACCCCATGAGCTTATATGAGCATGGCATAATAGGCACCCAGTAGGCATCGGTGGTGTGAGCAATAGGCTGAAACCCTAGCCAGAAGAGTATGATGGTTAGTTTAGGAAATAAGCATAAAGGGATATGGATGATCTTGAGCAAACATAAGTTCAAGCCTAGGCTTAACCCATGAAGAGGATGCTTTTGAGGTTGATCCTTCATAAATAGAGGACCTCGAAAGGTGAGGTTGGTTGGAGTGATAGCTCTAGAGAGAGTAGGAAACCCAGTAAGAAGGTTGGTAGCCTAAAACCTCGAGATATGAGGAACGGTGGATGATAGTGGTTGCCTCATGATCGATCCCTAGAAGTTGATGATATCTTGGTTGCCTTTAGAGGAACCCAAACCATAGAGAGAGAAGATTAAGCTTCTGGTACCTATGTGCCTACGGTATAGGTGTTTACTTTTTGAGGTAGGAAGAAGAGTTCCTTAGACCTAGAGAGGTTTAGTAACAGGTTGTGAGGCCTTGTACCTTGTTGGTTGTCCTTGAATAGCACTCAACTCTGAGGTGTTGCTCAAGTAAAAGGATGATATGAAGGGCATGTCATGCCTTATACATGCTTGATTAATGGTTAAGAGGTTGAGCATGCAGTTGGATACCCAAAAGTGAACCTAGGGTTCCTAGCCTAAGAGGGGAAGTGGTGTACCTAATGCTCATGATGAGAGTTGAGTTTCCATAGATGCGAGCACGATACTTCCTATGTTAAGAGGAAAAGGGAAGCCCCTTAAGTTTAAGGTATGTTCGATGAATCCCTCACAGCTAAGTTGATGACATGGGAAAGTATGATCTTGATCCAATTTTGAGGATAAGAACAAGAGTGACCTGGCATGGTTTAGTAGGTGGTGTTCTTCTGCCTTATTAGCTTGCTAGGGTTAAGCATGGTCATGTGGATGTAAACCCTAGACCTAAGGGTGTTTGTGACCTTTGTTAATAAGAGGTATAGTTTCCTCCCATCCTGGGAGAAGGACCCTTTGGTAGGGTGTATACCAATTTTTTGAGTTTTGAGGAAACCTAAAGAGGTCTCATAGGATCTTGAGAAGCTAAGTGAAAAGTACATGGTATGAGGATGAACCTATAGACCCATAGATAACCATCTCTAAGTGCATGTGGATGTGTTACCATGGAGGTAACTGATATGGGGCCTGACCAAGGTAGGCAGGTCACCATGACCCCTGTGAAAGGATGAAAGTCCGCCCTTGAATGCAGAAAGAGAGATGATGAAGGCTTGGGTAAGGTTATAAGTTGGACATGTACTATAATGGAATCCTAAGTCTATCCTAGGGTCATGTAGGGAAAAGACCGATGGAGGTAGGGGTTGCCTAATTCCCTAGTTGCACATGACCATAGGGTCGGGAGGTAACGACTATCATTGTCTGGAGGCCATGGGTTAGGAGATTGATCACCTTCATGAACTCATGGGACCCAAAGGGCAGATGAGTAGGGCACTCTCTGGATGCATAAGGGAAGAGGGATGACCCCAAAAGTGTCGGCACCCTATAGACCTAGAGGAGATGGCCAAGGATTGTGAGGTGACCCAAGTAGGTTCGAAACCAGTTTTCCATGGAGGTAACTTGGATATCAAGATGATTGTAATATAGAAGCATAAACAACACGTTTCAACTTAGATTTAAAGGTGTAGTGGCAAGGTGGGATGCACCATCTCTACTCTTGGAACAGGAAGAACTCTGTATTTGGACTGCAGCCAAATGCTTATTTCTTCTTGTTATGGTAGTGAGAGATAGGACAGTACGCATGCCATACACCAAGGATAAAAGATGATGTGAGTTGGAACATTGCTACGAGGCATGAGGATAGAGATGATAACATGCCCTGGTAAAGTGAATGATATATGGATGGTTTGTAAAAGTTAAAGAGAAATGAGGTATTCACCTTATGAGGATGTCTTTATACTGAAATATGAGTCATACAAGGTTGAGTTGATCACCAAGAAGATGAGCTCAAAAGTGTTCTAAAAAAAGATAGACATAAAGTTCAAATGAGATAATAAGTGAAGAACATGGAGGTGTATGTCATCAACATTACCTAATACCTAAGGATGTGAAGTGGTAATGGATGCTCTAGTTGAGATATAGCTGCCTAGTTTGGCTAGAAGAGGTTGTTAATCTAACCCTATGTTTGGAAAGGAGATGTGTTTGGCTAACACTCAGTTGTAACGAGATCTGTTGAATAAGTTAATGGTTGTTTGGTTAGCCAGTTTAGTCCTTGATATAATGAAAGGATGGTGATAGAACCTCAGATACACTTCTTTATATAAGAAGGTGGTAAAACCCTGATGAGAGTGGTTTAGGGTTTGAGGAATCGATCTTGAGGAATCATGACATACAAAAAATCGTGATTTTAAGATCACCATACACAATAGTACTACTTAGATAATGGGTGGTAGCAGTACTATGGATGTTGGAGATGAGGCTGCATGTGGTATGTTGCCATGCATGACAAAAGGTGAAGGATGAACATCGGTAACCCAATGCATTGATATAGATGATAAAGAGTTCACGAGCGGGAATGGGAGTTCATCACTATGGATGTGGTGATAAGTCTCCCCTAGACCAAGGAAGGTCAAGATGCAATGTGGGTTATGGTAGATCGCATTACTTAGATGATATAAGAAAGAACGATTTCTATCAAGGGAGAGATTTGGTTGAACTACCCATGAGAGAAATGGATCAGTTACACCATGATGTGAGTTCAAAGGTTCTTGAGTTTGACCTAAAGGTTCGCTTCCAAAAGGTGGAAGTAGGTACATGAAGAACTCAATGTTAGTACAGTTTATCACCCCTAACTAATGGTTAGTATGATCCAGACTAAAGGGTCTGATGAGGGCATATGCGCTCGTTCAGGGTGATGACTAGGTACTATTCTTGTCCTATGAAAGATGCGAAGATAACCACCATAGACAGTATTGGGATTTAAAGAAGCTTTGTAAGAGAGGTTGTGTCGGTTACCACTTTAGTAAGGTGATGTTGGTGAAAGGACCACATGATGGTTAGAAAAGGGCCACAATGTGTGTAGATGAAGTCGCTTTGATCGTGCAATGGCTAAAAGGAGCCTACAGATGACAAGAGTCATGAGCAGATGCAAAGGAGACTGACATGCAGTTCACTGTGGGAGAATATGTGACCTAAAATTCTGACCCCTCTAAGTTATAGCTAAGAGAGCTGAGTCCCCAATGCATGGGTTCTTTTGACATGGTTTGGTGGAGAAGGTTAAGTTTGACCTTACCCCTCAGGATAAAGTAATGTGTGATGAGTTCCATGTGTCCAATTTAGAGTACTATGTGAGGTACCCTGACCATGTGCTGAGAAATGAACCTAGTGAGCCCCAAGGGAGGCTGAAATGGCCTGAGTCACCTGTGTAGTTTATAGACGCCAAGATGAAAGAACTCAGACAAAAGAATATGTGATGATAAAGGTTCTTTGGAAGCGCCATGAGTACGGTAAAGCCACATAGCGGCCAATGATGGACATGGAAAAGTCTTATCCTGAATTGTTTGTTTGCTTGATAGAATTTTGAGGATAAAATTCCTATAAGAGGGGACGGGTGTTACAACCCCAATTTTTGGGTTCATTTGGTGAGAAATGAAATTTATCATATTAAAGATATTGGAACAAATAATGATATAATTTGGTTCAAATAAATGGATTTTGTTTACAATAGCCTAGATGTTTGTGTTGTGGGCTTTATTGGCTATTGGGCCCAAATAATAAGAAAATTCAATTAGTAAATGAATAATTGAATATTTGAGAAAAGGAAGAGGTAGAAACCTCTAGAAGGAAAAAAGATGTAATCCAAGGATGGATGTCATGCCTCTTGGGTTCCTTGGATTCCAAGGAGTCCAAAGTTGAAAAAAGAAAGCAATAAGAAAAGAAAAGATTAATTAAGTATTTCTTTAGTAAGAAAGAAATTGAAAATAATGTTAAAATGTTGGAAATAAGTGGAAAAAGGGATAATTGGGTTATCCTTGGTGGAATTTCGTATCCCAAGGATTCCTAATGATAAAAGGAATACCAATTATGAAAATAAAAGAGAAATAAAGAGAAAACCTCAAAAAGAGTTATTTTAATAAGAAATAAACAAGATAATGTGAAATAATGCATTTAGATGCATCTAGAAGGATAATGAGTATCCAATAAAAAGGATTTCGAAATAATAGAGTTCCTTGGGATCCAAGGAGTCCCAATAAAGAGGAAAGAAAGAGAAAATACCAAAATTACAAAATAAAAGGATAATGGGGATACTTAACTAATGAAGTATGTGGTTTTGTTAAGAAGAAAGTATTTTCTACTTAAGGAAATATAGAAATTCGTGCCAATGGTTTAAAAAGCAAGATTAAAGAGAATAAGAAAGTGGATTTTCATATTCCTAATATCCATATAATTGAGAATATCCAAAGGATAAAAAGAAAGAGAGAGAATATACTTCTTTTTGAAGGAATTGACTTCCTACTTCGAAAGGGACTCGTTGAGTCATGTACCTAGGGCTTCATTTCCCACCCTATATGAAGGGGAAGAGCCTAGGGTTGAGTTCTTAAGGGTTCCACATATCTTTCTCCTCTTTCTCCCTCCTTCTTCTCTATTTTTCATCTTCAAACCCTAACCCCAAGAACCACTGTGAGCATGACTCAAGGAGAGGGAACAAGAGGGTTGTGAGGGACTCCTGGAGTACCACGGTGCTAAGGAGAAACCTATACCTCAAGACCGTGCCCTAGAGCATGTGCAACAGAGGCAACTAGGCTGTAGGGATGACCTCCAGTGTATGGCCTAAACGGACGAGTCACCGGCCATCTTGGCTACAGTTTGTTGGTGCCCCGCGTGCGCATGTGAGCGGCAGACGCAAGGGATGCTTTTCTGGCAAAGTTTAGGTCCAGAGTCGGGAGCGAAAGCCGTGCTCAGGCCTGCGTTCGGCGGCTAGGGCGGCGGCCACCGTGTTGCCCAAGGTTGAAGAAGGAGATAGGCCGATTGGACGAAGTTGCCCCTCCACGGGCTGTAGAAACACATCACTTACCGAGGGCATAACGATCAATCTGTTATGTTTCCAAGCAAGCTGCATTGCATGGGAGCTGTGTGACGTGCCGAAATCTGATTGGTCGGGTAAGTAGATTCTTACAAAATTCATAGTTAATTAACCGTAGCTTGGATAAATACAAATAATATATGTATTTTGATCAGGAGAACGAGTGGAATTCAATAAAAATACTTTTAATGATTGATTCCTTTCCTAATTGAAAAAGTACAATAAGTTGATGAAAAGTGCATTAAAGTTAAGTTAAAAACTCTTTTTGTAATTAAAGGTTGAATCTAGTATGCTTAATGGGTTAATTGAAGTATTAATAACCTGTTGAATGATAATGTTAGATTCGAACCTGATCTAGATGAAATTTTCATGATTTAGGGTTTTGACCCCATTTGAGAATGATTAAGTATTTCGAAACCCTAAATTTAGGGTAAAAGAGGATAAAATCGTATATGATTTGAAAATGTGAAAATATGTTGTAAAATGATGGTCCTAAGTTATTTGCACATAAAAGTCCTTAATTCTGGATAAATACCCTATATGTAGTGATTAGGGTTTTCTCATGAATAAAAGGTAGATTGATGGTAAAATGAGTTCACATGTTAATTAGACCCTAATGAACTTTGAATTAATGATAGATGCACATAATGATCTTTTCATGGATTAAAAGGATAAAAATAGTAGCTTTAATGAAAAGAAGCTTGATGAAATTAATAAATGATTAATGTGCATTTAATATGGAAATAGAGTTATATGTTGTTAAGATAACCTTAATATTGAAGAATAGATGAGATAATTAGGGTTTATGAGTAATGGCATAAAATTAGGGTTTAATATGGTAAAAGATGAAGGGAAACCCTAATTGCAAAATGAAACCCTAAAATGGATACAAAAACCTAAGAAAGTGAATCCAAGTCAATAAAGTAGATTCTTCATAAAGTGTGTAATAAATAGAGTACATATTCTTTTCAGGAATTATGTGATTATTGAATTGCTTGCATGGATTGCATTATTGCTAGGATTTGCTTAATGCTGTGAAATCATCAAATCATGTATGTGGTTATGCCTAAGATTATTGAAACGGCCGACACCAAACTGACAATCAAATTAACGAATGCAGAAGCGATTAGTAGTGGAATTATAAAAAATCACTAAAAATTTAAAACTTTTGTAAAGAGATCTTCGAAAGATAAAAACTCTTTCATAAACAACATGATAGGTCATTTACAAACTGATCCATTGATACATCTCTGTAATAAACACATCTCGAGCATTACAACAAAACCCACCTTGTTAACTGTACAAGGTAAGATACAAAATCTCGAGGCATCATGCCAAAATCCTCAGACCTACTGACTCCTAGGACCTGAGAGTACAGAGACGACATAAGAAATGCTATCTATAAGACTAGACAGTCAGTATCTCCACCTGAGATTCACTGTTGCCCCTGATGCTGTTGCTGTTGTTGTTGCTCATTCTTAAATGGATTCCTTCGTCCTTGGCGTCTTCCTAAAAAGTAGAAACCTACGGGAGTGAGACAATTTGAATAATTGTCCCAGTGAGAGTTATAACTCTCCACCAGAAGCTTTGTTATAGCATATAAGGAATAACAGAAGCAAAGTAACTGAAAATATCAACAACATGTTTGGTAATAAGTAAACAACATTTACTTAAGCAATCACTTCATTAAATCATATGTAGAACATGTATTCTAGAAACTTGAACAGACTATTAAAGTCAACAATGTAACATCAATCATTGTTTCTCATAGTACAACCTAAGCAGTTATACTATACGGCTGATTATATTTTTCAAACATCATTATGCCCTGCGGAGATGAGGTATACCTCTGATACTCCAACCGACCATTTATAAAAATCACGTCGGTACCATACATAGGTCATCAAAAGAGCCGGATTCTTATGACCTCATCTTCCTCAGTCAGTAAGAGGATTTACTTGCAGGACATCTTGTGTCTCTGTTGTAGTAGCTATCCAGGGTATTCTGGAAACTTCTCTATAGAGTTACAGTGGAGTTCTGAACTCTCATCGTCATCGAAAGATTTCTTGTTTATCTCTCATCGATGTGGTATTAGTAATTTCTTCGGGAGATTTGTGGTACATCACCCGATATGAATATATAGTGAAGGGTTGAAAGATTAAAGTACATCTACATCAATTCCTACACTAGGACGTAAGGATATTTGCATCCATATACCCCCATATACTCAAAAGTATATGCTCTAGGAGTTCCCTTAGGAAAACCTGTTTCACCATCATTTGGTCTCTGACAATGATGGATCTATGGTCAGGGCTCTACATGATATGATTATACTTGATTAGTTAGGTACATTCTAGCATTCTTTTAGCATCAAGCATGTTTCCAAGCATTAATCATTATAACAATAGCTATAAAAGTAGAATACTAAATGTATCAAGTCTAACTCACAACAATTATCAATTGGATATCATTTCTTAACCATTTCACTACTATGATTCAAGAATAGGGTATTCAAACCCTTAGTTCATCATAAGTCATCTTATTAGCATGGCCTTGATGTTACTCATGGCTCTCACAGCCTCTCAATCTTATATGATGTCACTTAACTTGGCAACATGGTATATCACTATTCACAAAGCTAATAACATGCTTCCAATGAATATGATATCATAACCTTTACCTGGATATAATCATCCTTTTATAATAACATGCATAGTTAATTCAATTGACAACAATAAACATTTCATTTCCAGATCAATAATTTATAAAGCAGAATTAACCTTTCAATTCAGGAATAGTACCTTCATGCTTACACTAAGGCTAGGTTCCCTTATTTACATCAATTAGGGTTATTCAATCCCTTTCTTTATGATTAGGAATAATGATTCCTCATCTCATACTTTAATCATGAAGATTCATGCTTAAAAGCATAAGTAGAGTTAGGGTTTACCCCACTCAATTAAGGTTATTGAATCCCTTTTGTCTTATAAGGAATACGAATTCTTATATTGTAATTTGTTCACAGGGTTTCATACTTGAAAGCATAACCCAGGACTAGGGTTAACATACCCCATCCTTCATTAGTTAGGGTTTGTATTCTTTTACTTCAACATAGGGTTATAGAACCTCTTAGCTCTCAAGGCATAAAGATTTCTCATATTACAACTTGTAATTAGGGTTTCATACTCAAAGGCATAACTCTAAATTACTCCATTTATCAGATCACCCTAAATTAGGGTTTACTATTCACGTTACACGTTATTACCTTAGAATTAGGGTTTACTATTCACTTCATAGTGAATTGATCTCATAGCATCATTATATATGAAAATTATCATCATTGATGCCCTCAAATTAGGTTAAGATTCATTAATCATTATAATTAGGATTTCCATGATCTTACCTTGATGGATCATACCCTAATCATGTACATTCTTACATATTGAAATAATGTTACTTGATTCTCATTCATATTAGGAGCCTTCTCTCTATTCTTACTACTAGATAATGTTTAAATCACTCTAGGTTAGATTAGGTCAAGTCATCTTTGATTAACATAGATTAAGTCAACCCATTATAATCATTAGGGTTTGCTTGATCAAGGGTTGTTATCTACTTGAACCCTTCAAGGGTACCTTGGTAATCTTCTTTAATAATCATAACATGGGTCAATCTACTAATCACTTAACCCCTTAATGTCTTTAGGTATCATTAGGGTTGAGATTAAACAAGCATTGAACCATCTAAGCCTTCAAGGCATTAAGCATAAAATGATTCAGGAACATGGTTATTCAAACCCTCAGATTATCATAACACTTGTTACCAAGTGACATATAAGCATCAAGTCATCTAGCGACATGACCTTGATTGAAGCAATGTATATACTTTTCACATATCATTACTCTAAAAGCTTATAATTGTTTTCAAGGAATATGACATCATAACTCTTACCTGGCTATGATCACCTCATAATATCAACCTGTATGACTTATACAAATAAGGACATGTATATATAACAATGTCAACACAATACCAAAAATTTTCAATTTCTTTATAGGACACCACGGCCGTGCCACCTTGCACGGTCGTGCAAAGTAAGGCTACCACGGCCGTGCTCCCTTGCACAGTCGTGCAAGCTAAGGCTACCACGGTCGTGCTCCCTTGCACGGTCGTGCTACAGCAGATCATTACATGATTCATATTTCTATATATATATATATATATATATATATATATATGTATTCTAATTTCTCATTCTTTCAAATTGATTAGGTCACATCAACCCTTCAATGAAGTACATACTACTATGGTTAACATAGTGTATCAAGCTATTAACCCTATAAACAATTAAGAATTCTCCCTTTAATTGGTTCTTAATCACTTAGGTATTATTAGGGTTTCAACCTTCACACCTTAATTGATTATCATTAGTAATCATTATTGGATCAATAGAACATTCATCATCTTAATTCTCAAAGATTCAATCACATTGGACCTCCACTTCATAAGGTATCCAATTGAATTAGGGTTTCCAATGTTGATTCCTTTAATCATTCAATTCATGGAACCAATCATCAATTGGACCTATACTCATACCTTAATTGAGTTTAATAGGTCAATCTTCAACAGATTTTTCCCTCACTTGACCCTCAATTGACCATCAATTAGGGTTTAACTCAATTGAATTAGGGATTGGAATCAATAACCCTTCAACATATTTCAATGTGGGATTAATTGATTTGAACCTATTGAACCATCATTACATTGGGACATGACCTGACCACAAACAGTCTTGAGGTCGTTTGGATGACCTCCAAACGGTCTTGAGACTGTTTTCCCATCATATCATCAAAATCTAAGTCAACCAATTAAGGTTTGGATCATTGGATTGATCACCAAAACAACAATTGATTACATTCCAACTTAGTATCATTGTATCATCAATTGCTTAACCATACTCACCCCTAGACCTCCAAATGGTATTGAGACCATTTGGATGAGTTCCAAACAGTCTTGAGACCGTTTGGCTCACCCAACCCTTGGATTCTAGTGAAAAATCATTAGGGTTTGAGCTATTGAGTTGATCATCAAATCAGCAATTGATTGCTTTGTAATTGTGTAACTTTGGACCTTCAATTGGTCAACTATACTTGACCCCAGACCTCCAAACGGTCTTGGGTGACCTCCAAACGGTCTTGAGACCATTTGGATGATCCCCAAACGGTCTTGAGACCGTTTGAGTCAATCAACCCAAAACAATCAACTCAAATCAATGCAAATCCAATACTTAGCCGATTAGGGTTCACACCACATCTTTGGATCTTCAAACACCTATCCATACTTGACCCTAGACCTTCAAACGGTCTTGGGTGACCCCCAAACGGTCATGAGACCGTTTGGATGACCCCCCAAATGGTCTTGAGACCGTTTGGCAAGAAAACCCAAAAAGTCAAATCAATCAAGTTGAAAGTCAGCACTTAATCCAATTAGGGTTTACATAATTAATTAGCCTTCAACTCACGATTCCTTTGGAGTTAATCCCTCAAATTTGGAGGGTTATTAACCAACATGATTATGAACAGGAATCCCAAACGGTAAACGCTTGGTCAACTCACTCAAACGGTTTGAAACCGTTTGCCCAAAAAGTTCAAGTTAATCAGATTGGAAAATCAGCACTTAATCCAATTAGGTTACCTAATTGTTTAGCCTTTAAATCATTATTACTTGGGAGTTAACCTATCAAATTTGGTGGGTTATTATACCACATCATTAGGAACAGTAATACCAAATGGTCCACGCTTGGTCAACGCATTCAAACGGTTTGAAACCATTTGCCCAAACAGTTCAAGTTAATCAGATTGAAAATCAGCATTTAATTCAATTTGATTTGCCTAATTGATTGGCCTTTAACCTACGATTCCTTTGGAATTAACCCCTAAAATTTGTGGGTCATTATCCTACATAATTATGAACAGAAATCCCTAACGGTCCACGCTTGGTCAATGCCCTCAAATGGTCTTGGAGACCGTTTGCTCCAACCGACCTTGTGAAACCGTTTGCCCCTCAAACGGTTTAGCAAAACCCCCAAACGGTTTTGCAAACCGTTTGGCCAAGGGTGCAAGACCGTTTGCTAAAGTAACATAGGTATTCATGCCCCCCCTTCTTCTACCTCCAGATCTAGGTCTGTTCCTCATGGTTTTAGATGCAAGAAAGCAAGGAAGAGTGGGAAAGAAGAAGAACTAAGTACTAATTGCAAGAACAAAGATATGCATAAGAAAGCAAAAGGTTTAGAGTTATAAAACCCGCCTTAAGGTCGTTCCTTGAGCTCCAAGCTTCCAAGCTTCAAGCCTTTAATGGTGTCTTGAGCTCCACAGGTCGGCCAAAGGTGTTTCTCCAAGGAAAGGTTGGGAAACGATGGCTAGAAAGAGGAAACAAGTAAGGAAGAATATAAAACCAACCTTGCACCATGAATTCCTCCACGAATCTGAGCAAGAAGATGACCAAAGCTTACCTAGAACTCCTTATCCATCCTCCTCTGCTCCAGAACTCTGTCCTAAGTCGGTCTAAGCAAGGAGATAAGAAGGGAAGTGAAGGAAACGATCCTTGCTATGTGAGAAAAGGTGTATATATACTTTGGGTGAAATTCCAACATAAGGACAACTTGTTTCTCCATTTCTCATCTAGGTCCTTCCCTTCTTCTAAGACACGTTTCTCCCTTCCATACTTAAGCAAAACTCATCTTAAATCCAAGGTCTAAAGGTGAAGAAAGCCAACTTTTTACTAAGTTGCACATATAGAAGGGTTATTAGGCTTATAACTTGGTTATTTAGTTACAAGGGTTATCCTTCTTATTTGTTTATTCAAATGAAGCGCCCCCTTTATCATTTTTACTCTAATTGATGCCAAGAGTCATAAAAGATATTCTAGAAGGTATATTTTACATGTTGCTCCCCATGTTTTGGGTAAATTGCACTTTATACCAAAACTAGGGTTTAAAGCACAAGGATGGCTCCACAAGCTACCTTTTGGTGCCCAAGCTTGGAGAATCCATAATACTTCATCAAATTCATTCTTATGATGTATTATCATCAGAGGAACATATAAACATGTGCAATTTGCAAGTTAACCCCTTTAATTTGGGTAATTTTCACATAAGTCCACTTTTAACAAAATAATATTACAATATTGTTTAAAAGGACAGAAATGGAAATGTATGTTCCTTAGGAGCTTTAATTACATTATCAACAGATAACCACAAGTATTTAATCACATGTTTAAGAAAAACACCTGGGGTTAGTTCATAACCCAGGTCAGGGATGTTACAATTATCCTGACTAGTTTTCTGAGGATTTATCGACGTTTCCCTCATGGCTTGAAATAACTGTTGGATGCTTTTATTTCATGAAACTATAGAGTGACTATGACTATCACTATGAATACACACATATAACTGGCTAGATCTGGGTTCACCTCTGTGGCTTGTAAAGGTTAAAAAGGGGTAACCTAGAGTAAGGTCTAGGTTATCGTGGGTTAGAAATTGGGCTACCAAGTGTAGTTCCATGAGACCCATTAGCATGTCATGAGTTAAGGAGTGGGCTACTTACGAGTAGTGCCATGTGACTCAACCCTAGCAACGGGTTCACCGATAGGTGGGACCATGAGGGGTTTAATGGGGATCTACCATAAGGAAGGTAGTATCCAGGTCCACTGTAGGGATAACACAGATGATAGGGTACTCATGGATCACGTATTTATATTTAAAACATAAAATTATTTTTTAAATGGTAATTGGTTGCAATACATTGTTATCATAGTTGTACGATTATTGTTTCCCCCACATACCAGCTTCGGTTGACCGATGTTTTGTTTGTCGACATTTTAGGTACAAGCCAGAAGGACAAACAGTAAATCATCATACTGTGAAATACATGAAGTAAAATACAAGGAGGATTAGTTAGAATAGAATACATAAGGGGATAGAAGTTTAGAGATCCAAGTTTTCAAAAAGGTATGCAAAAGTTTATTTTCTTACAATTTTCCCATTTAGTATGTTAAAATTTGATAATTATTCTTGGTTAAATGTCGAACCTTTGATCTGGAAGTTATGGGTGTGTCTTTGACCTCTCGGTCTCCCTTAATTGGGGGTTATCGGGTGGTGGGGTTGTAACACACTCATTCTTCTAACCCCTATTTTAGGGTTTTCCACCCCTCCTGCCCCTATAAAAGGAGGGGGGGCTCTACTAAGAAAAATAGTCCCAAAATTTTGTGCTTGTTCTGTAGTTGAATTCTGTTATTTTTCTTTATAGTGTAATTTTACATTCAAAGCAATAAGGTTAGTTTCTTTCTTCAGCATATGGATTCTTCTATTCTCATTCTTCTTCTCATTCTTCTATCTCACATTTTCTTCTTAGAGCAAGAGATAAAGTCGCTAAGTTATTTATTGTCACCATCTTAGGCTCTTTAGAGACCCCAGATTTGTGCTCAATGGATTACCTCATTTTTCTCCTTGTTTAGTCCTTTCTCGCCATGAGAAACGAGTAGTATTCTTATTGAGGTAAGGGGAATGGCCCATTGACCATTGTGTAGATTCAGATTTAGTCTATATGATTTTTATCTATACAAATGGCTTTTGGTTTAGAAAACATCTGATTTAAATGAAGTGTTCTCTGATTTTTATCACAAGTTAATTCTGGAGGATGCGACTGTGGAACCTGGAATTTAGAACAACTAAACCAGTTACTTAGGGATTTGAATGTGACCGTGGAAAAATCCCCATTGGGATGATGAACTATGAAGCGTGAACCTAAGTACCAATGGGCTCACGTGGAGTTTGAGTTTTTTTTATTTTATTTACCAATAATGCATACCCACTTTTCATCATTTAATTATTATATATTCTTGATTTGGTCATCGCATTGGCTAAGGTGGTGAAAACCCCTATGCCTTGAAGTTATCTGACCTGATTTCAACTATTTCTTTCAACATTTGGTTTAATTGCTTCTTTTTAAATTATTGCAATCTTGTTATCTCTTCTTAGATAATCTTTTATTCTATGCTAACCATCTTTTTCCTTTATTTTACTTTCTTAGTTTAATCTTTCCATTTCTTGTTAGTGCAATATTTTATTCATCTTGCACTTTAGTTTCATGCTTTAGTTTATTCAACCCCCTTCAAAACCAAAATTTACATTTTTTCATTCTTTCAAAATTACCAAAAAAAGGAAATAATTTCAAAACAATCGGGATTAAAATAAAATGAATCTTTAAAATGTTGTCCTGTGGGATTGACCCTTCTATACTAGCCTTAACTAGAAAGTAAAAAAGTATTAAACTCTAGGATAATTATTCTAGTTAATTGGTGTACAAACGACATGTATCACCTACACACTGAATCATGGGGCTTATGATTCCTTTGAACATGTAGGGTTTTCCTAAACCATACCTAGTCCTATCAAGGGTTTACCCTTACAAGGGAAAAAACCCATAAAGCATTTGTCTTTACTTTATTGTTATTTCCACATTACAAGTATATTAATCGGCAGAGAATGACTTGATCTACTTTTAAAAAACCCAAACTTGATTCAAGGAGGAAAGCATCTTATAGGATTCATTAAGTAAGAGAAAGAGAAGTGATGACATTATCGATGAGAAGATACAGAGGAAACATTACTTCAGGAAAACCCTAGGTTTTGGTTAGGTCGATATCACATTGACTAAGGGAGTCTGCATATACCAACTTGATGGTGCAGAGAAAATATTGCCAGCCTCCAAAACCATTATCCATTCTAGATAGTGTTACCATTAGGTTGTGCCTTAATAAGTTTCCTTTAATTTTTATAGATTACTTGAAACTATAAACTATTAAAAATTATCTGAAAATTTTATGGTTCGTATACCAAATGTAACGACCTCACTTTTCAACATCCCCCAATTAAGGAAAGACCCAAAAAGTTGAGATCCATTACCCAAAATTTCCAAGGATCCAAATTTAACCAAATAACAAATAATTTTCTTAAATTCAAATATTTTTTACAAGATGCTCCTCAGAGGAGTTACACAAATTTCTTACACAAGAACTATACTTATGAGAGGGAGTATCTATATAATCCTCCTTATATGTTATCTTTAATGTCTTTAGGTGGTTTCATCTTTCCATCATGTCTTGGTATCTTCATATTTAGAGTGTACCTAAAATGGTGTAAGTCAAAACATGGCTCACTATATTGCTATATTGTGTACTCAGTATACATACAAAAGTGTGCAAGCACATAACAACATATATTCAATCAATTACTTGCAAATAAGAAATGACATTTTTTTCGAGTAATATTCCTTTATGTGATACTCATAGTAGAATTATAATTCAACATATTGTAAATGAACACTCAACAATTTATTCAATCATTTTTTAGAAAAAGTTTGCAAATAGCGGAAAACTATATCGCCAGTAATCATAATTGTAACCAAGTACCTTTTGTAGAATCATGCAGATCTTATAGTCATAAATTAAGCATATTATCCAATCAAGCAAGAAAATTAAGAAATCAACATTTAATCTACATGTATGAAAATCCTAAAGTGTCACCATCACATTAATTAGCTCAAACCCTACACAGGTCCGAATCTAGGGTTTAGGTCATATTCGAGTTTGGGTGAGGAATAAGGGTACAAATACTAATTCCAATGCATACTAAACATAGGGTAAAATTCTAATTGTTATATCCATCTCATCCTTTCATTATGATCACTTGGATTCAATTATGTTCATTAGCAACATATCTAGTTATGACTTTAAGCCATTATTCTTTATTACATGATCGTTTGATTTAGAAAGTATCACCGAACCATTTGTTACCCAAATCCTAACTCCAAATGACTAAACAGTCAATGACAATATGACCTAGGTGTCCGTCCCTAGCTTGGTATTAACAAAGCACAAATGCAGAAGCATAAAACTTAGCATACATGAACAAATAACAAGATATAGACACCAACAATATCTCAACATTCAAGAAGGTATATTAAGCAACATTCTTCATTATAAGATTCTCATTTACAAATTGAGGTACCAAATTAAACAAGTATGTTCATGTATACTATGGATCTTACAAAAAGTACACTTGACATAGCTCACCAAACTCATCAATCTCTAGCCATCTCTAAACCTATAAAATATGCATAACAAGGTGGGTCAAGAACATGAGCTTCTACCTACAGGGATGAAAGATACATATACATAAGCTTTTCATAATTTGAAAAGATTAGTGTAAGTAAAAGAGCAAGAATAAACAAGTTAAGTGATTAGAAAAAATGAGATCCCATGTTTTATGTAATTTTACTCTCATTATACCAAAAAGATCATGTATAAAAAGGCCTTTGATCAACTTCTCTTTGGAAGGATCCATAAGGTTATCAAGATTAACTAACCCTTTTATATATAAGGGACCTCAAGGCCATCGACAAGAGCTAACAGTTTTATCGACATGGTTCTCTCTATCTTGACAACTCAAGTAGGACACCCAGCCTCATGTCCTTACCCTGAGAATACACGAAGATGCAAAATGTTTGTATAATGGAGTTTATGTATTATGTTTGCAAGTTACAAAACAACTACATGAGACAAACATCAAGTACAATACTAGAATACTACATGGCAATATCAGAGCAAGTAAACAAGCATACATATGTATCACAGTTCAAGCAAGAAAGCTATTGTAATGAACTGAAATCCATGTACAATCTTAGTGTAGCCTTTTTCTTAAGTTTTTCCTTTCATTTGTGTCTTTGATGTTGAATTAGTAGAAATTATAAAGGTTTTATGTGCAATAGTTTCCTATATTTGACATCATAAGGAATTATGCACAAATACCTCAATGAAAGTTTATAAAAGGGTTTATTTTGAAAAATATCCACTTGAGATGGATAAGGATAAAATAAAATCGATCTAGAAGTTTATATGGCCTTTTTGTGTAATAAAAAGAAAAGAAAATCCAAAAATTAAGAAAATGTGTCATTTAATGAATTAATTTTTCAATTAAGTAAAAATAAGACTAAATTTCCTAAAATCCATAAAAGGGGAAATCAAATGATAATTTCAAGTCCAAATTCATTTTCTTTGAGTGCAAGTTTACTTGGGTGGTAAGTTTCACAACTTATGGGAAATTAGTAATTATGATTGCATTAATTGAATGGTAAAATAGGGAATATCTCAAAAAAATAAAATAAAATCATTAATGATTCCAAAAGTAACAACTAATACCAAATTTGTGATCTACACATTAAAATATGTTGTTGGGTGAATTTTCACTCAATTTGGAGGATATTTGATTAAAAGGTGGTAACAGGAAAGGGAGTGTGTATGTAACATCCCTAACCTGGGTTATGTGTTAACCCTAAATGTTTTGCATAATAAGGTTGAGTATATACTTAATTTTATCTTGGAAAAAGTAATTAGGGCTCATGAGAAACTTATGTTTCAATTTTGGTCTTGTTTGAACAATGTTGATGCAATGTTTTCTTATTTTGGACTATAGTGCAAATTACCCAAGTTAAGGGGTTAAATTGCAAATGTTGCATGATAAGATGTTCATATGATTTTGAGACATCATAAGAATGAATATGATGTAGTGTTATGGTTTTCACAAGCTTGGGCACCAAGATTAAGCTTGTAAAGCAATCCTTGTGCATTAAAACCTAGTTTTGGTGTAATGTGCAATTTACCCAAAACCTAGGGTTCAATATGAAAATTACCACTTCAATAAGGCCCCTAATGTTTTTGGCATCATGTAGATCAAATAAAATGAGAGGGGTGCCTCATTTGAATTAAGTTGGAGGAGAGAGAATCTTAATATTAAAATAATCAAGATTTAATCCTATTTGAAACCCTAATTCAATTTAGGGCAAAAATGAATGTATTAATTAAAGGGCCTTCAACCAAAATTAAAATGGTTGGATTCATATGTGTGTGGATGAGCTTAAAGACTTGCAAAGGTAGGAGCATATCCTAAGGAGGTGAAATTCTACTCACCATTATTATAAGAAAAAGAATTTCCACTCAAATATGGATATTCTTATTATAAGGGTTAATGTGCTTAATTTCTTTTCCCTTAATTCATGGATAATGGAAGGCAGTTCGGTGAGGATAGAGATTCCCTTTCATGCAAGAAACCAAGGGGGAAGTGGTGGCAACAATTTTGGAATTAAAAGACTTTTATAAGTATTTTCTCTCTCATTAATTTTCTTATAAAAGTACCTTTTCCAAGCCAAAACAAAGGATTTTTCTGATTCCTTTCTTTCCCCTTGCTTGGAAAACGACCAAGGATCTGTGGACGATCAAGAGGACAACCCATAACCTGTTGGTAAGGTTCTTGACCTCCTTTCACCTTGAATCCATGGTGAAAATAAAAAATCAATGCATGAATTCTTCATATCTCGATCCCCTCTTCAATTCTAACCAATTCGTTTCACTCAAAGCTTGAGGACGACCCTTGGAATAGTGAAAGGAGTTGCATCCACCATTGTTTCTGTGAGATTGGAGCTTTGGAGCTCAATTTGAGGTGGGTTTTATAACTTGAACCCTTAATTTTATTATTGCAATCAATTCCTTATCAATTGGTGATCATTTCTACATTTCCGAAATTAAGTTTGGTTGATTGATGCAATCTCCATGGAAATCACAGTAGATTTCGTGAGTTTGGAGCTTGATGATGATGACGTCATCATAAGAACAAACCTCGCCAAATATCTAGGGCAAACAATTTCAATGTTGAGTCCAAACGGTTTCACCAAACTGTTTGGTGACCAAGCGGTTTGCAAACCGTTTGGTGACCAAGCGGTTTGCAAACCGTTTGGTGGTTTGGATTCCAAACCGTTTGGAATGGTTTACCATTTGAGATGGTTGACCATTTGAAGATATATTATGTGGTACTTGGATCTTGATCCAATTGTTCCAATTGGTTGACCTTGATGGTTTCAAATGTGATTGATTCCTTAATTGCATATCCTAATCGGCTAAGTGCTGATTTTGAAATTGATCGAGATGATGGTTTGGGTTGATTGACCCAAACGGTTTAAAAACCATTTGGGGATCACCCAAACAGTCTCAAGACCGTTTGTGGGTTACCCAAGACCATTTTTAGGTCTAGGGTTAAGTATGACTAAGTGTTTGAAGATCCAAAGATATAATATCAACCCTAATCGACTAAGTGCTGATTTTGCAATTGAATAAGTTGATGGTTTGGGTTGATTGACCCAAACGGTTTCAAAACTGTTTGGGAATCACCCAAATGGTATCAAGACCGTTGGAGGGTCACCCAAGACCGTTTGGAGGTCTAGGGTTGAGCATGGTTGGGTATTTGATGATCCAAAGATACCAAATTGAATTGTAACTAAGTGATGATTTGATAATCAATCTAATGGTCCAAAATCCTAACTGAATGTCATGGTTTTTGATGATGGAATGGGGAAATGGTCTCAAGACCATTTGGAAATCACCCAAATGTTCTCAAGACCGTTTGGTGGTCATCCAAGACCGTTTCAGGTCAGGTCATATCATATGATGATGATAGTTCATTGATTTCTATTGATTTGGTTCCACAATGTCAACCATTGATGGATCCTCGATTTCAAACCCTCAGTGATGGTTTCTTGATTATCAAACCTATTTAAATTGGGTTCAAAACCCTAAATTGAATATCTAATTGAATGGTGATTCAGTGGTCCAATTGATGAATGCTTTAGTGGTTCAATTTATAATTGGTCCATGGATTGAAACATTGAGTCGATTGAGTGTTGAAGTGCCTTTATGGTCCATGCGGTTTTGAGAAGGTTTGGACCAAACGGTCTCAAGACCGTTTGGGACCAAACAATATCAAACCGTTTGGAGACCCAAAGTGCAAACGGTTTCAATACTACTTTGTCCAATTGTTTTCAAGTATAACTTGTTCAATTGGTTTTCAACCAATTGATGTATGAGAACCAAGATCATTGAGGGTCTAGGTAATTAAATTTGTGAAGATAAACATGGTTAATCCATTTGAATATCTCATGTAATTGAAGGTCCAAAATGGTGAACCTATTTAGATACTTAATGCATTTTAATATTTCAATGGTTAACCCAATTGATCACTTTGTGGGATTGAA
This sequence comes from Alisma plantago-aquatica, assembly GCA_963693085.1. Classification (NCBI taxonomy): domain Eukaryota; kingdom Viridiplantae; phylum Streptophyta; class Magnoliopsida; order Alismatales; family Alismataceae; genus Alisma; species Alisma plantago-aquatica. The sequence continues at coordinate 1,296,462,755 of OY856410.1, read as the reverse complement.
AGTTTAATTGGTCAATCCTTTTGAATTCCTTATATAATTGATGGCTTAATTGATTAGACCATTTGGACATCTAATATGATCAAAGGTCAATCAGCTATGTGATTATTAAAGATGTAGACCCATGATGATTGTGAAGGTTAACCCAAGCTATGTGTACTCAAGTGAAGAGTTGACCTACATTAATCTTGGAGTACTTAGCATCCTAAAGAGGATGAGAGAGAAAGTGAGAAAGATGAATGCTTATATAATTAAGCCCTAATTCTCTCTTTATGAGTAAACTATGTGATAAGGGTTGATCCATATTAATGAGATCATGAAACCCTAATTAGAGCAATGCTATGTGTGAAACCCTAATTAGAGCAATTCTATGTGTGAAACCCTTATTATATCACCGCTATGTGTGAAACCCTAATTAGAGCAATGCTCTGTGTGAAACCCTAATTAGAGCAATGCTATGTGTGAAACCCTAATTAGAACAATGCTATGTGTGAAACCCTAATTAGAGCAATGCTATGTGTGAAACCCTAATTAGAGAAATGCTTTGTGTGAAACCCTAATTAGAGCAATGCTATATGTAAAACCCTAATCTAGGGAAAAATGGAGTGTTATTATAAATTCAGGGTGATGATGTAACCCTAACTTAATGTAACAATAAAGGAAACTCTAATTTGGGTATGAGGAAAGAGAAACCCCACTTGGATGTGAATGGTAAACCCTAATCCCTAAAATGGGATAAAGATATATGAAACCCTAATATAGGGTAGAACCATTAATACTAATGTGAAGCCTTAACACTGGGTGATGTGTTGTGAAACCTTAATTTCACATAATACTAGGTGTAACCCTGATATAGAAGGATGTTATGTGAAACTCTAATGAACAGTGATTCTAGGTGAAATATATATATATGTTTGTGAGATGCTAAGTGAACCTTAAATTATAATTATGGAAATCCTATTCCTATTAATGGAATAGTAATTAATGCTTTGTCAAGTGAAATACCTAGAGGAGTTGATTATGGATATCCTTATATTAATAGTCCCTAACTCAAGGGTGAGTCCATATCTTTGGCAATGGTTGTGTTTTCTAAATAGATGAATCATGACCATTACATTTCATGATGAATGTTATGATCTATTGTATAAGTATTAGAATGAAAAATACCCTAATACAAGCTATGTGAATAAACTCAAGTAAGATGAAGGTGTTGAGGGAAGTGATACATCAAGGTATGGTAGATATCACATCCAACACCCCAATTCTGGTATACCATGATGTATTATAGGTTCATTATAATTGGAATGGATGACACATGAAATGTGTCATGTCAAATGTTACATTGAGATGTAATGCACCTTGATGATGGTAGGCTAACATGCCTTGTGAAAAGGTTAATCCAAATCAATAGACTATGATACAATCATATTTTGATAAAGATGAGAGAGAAACTCATACTTTGTGTTGATAATACATTCAATGATGAATGATGAGGATATATAAGTATGTTTGAATACTTATGATTATTCATATTGATTCCTTGTTATGTGAACCCTGATACAGAGTAATGCTATGTGAAACTTCAATACAAGGTAATGCTATGTGAAATCCTATGAGAAGTTAATGCTATGTAAACCCTAATATAGGGTATTACTATGTGAAATTCTAATACAAGATAATTCTATGTGAAGCTCAAATACAGACTAATGGGTTATGAATGTAATAAGATAACCCTCGTATTGCATGATATTGATATGTAATTGTATCATGAATATTAATCATGCAGATATGTTGAGATGATGAGCATAGCCAGGTATGAGCTATGATGTTATGTATAGTAAAAATGTTCTATATGCCTTGTAAGCCTTCATATGCTTTGTTAGAGGTAACCTACAATTAATGAGTCCTGTGTGTCACATGATGTGCTAATTATCTTAGATTGTTTATGAGCTTTGTAAACTATGTGAAATGCTTTGTGTAGCAAGAATTATAATATCCTTGGTCAGATGACCTGAAGGTATAAAGTCATCTAATAAGTGGTAACAATTGTTCTATGATGAGATAAGGGTTCAAATACTCTGAATCTGTAATTATGATGAGGTACCTGTTAAAAGGTGAAAATTTACTTGATGAGTTGAGGGACTAAGATTCCAACACTTTGTGAAAAGAGTATGGCTACAAGCCATGACTCCCCAATAACACTGCCCGACATTAGATATATGATCTAAGCCTAAAGAGAGTTAATGATGTGGGAATGATTCTATAGTGAATAAATATTATACATGTTCTTCATATTCCTTAAAGAATAAGTGACATGTTGATTCTATCAAGTTATAGCTACAATGCTTATAATAAGAATAATGTTCTAATCTGTTAGACATTAAAATATCTTCTGTCAAATAAATATGTTTCCTCTATTCATATTTTTCTTCTTAAGCTGCAATAATAATGTTTCTGGCGGAGAGTTATATCTCTCGCTGGGGCAATTTACAATTGTCTCTTCCCGTAGGAATCACATTTTTAGGTGGACGCGGACGAGGAGACAGAAATCCTTCAGTAGGTGAAGGACAACAACAACAGTAGTAGGGACAACAGTGAAGTCTCAGGTGGAGACATTGGCTGTTATGCCCTATATAGATGTATATAGAGTCCTATGTGTCATCTCTGTACTCTCAGGTCCTCAGAGTAGTAGTTAGTACTTTCGAGATCTTGGCTCAGTGCCTCGAGATTTTATACTGCTTGTGTTTAGCTTGATAGGACAGTTAATGCTTGTAATTCTCAAAAGGAGATGATACGAAATATGTACCTGTGAATAAGAATGTAATTATGTTACTTTGGTTCTATGCGAGCAAGTTTTCCTTTGATGGATCTTTTGATAAAAAGGTTTTAATTTTTACTGATTTTTGGTAATCCACTGCTTAGTGAATGCTTTCGCATTAGTTAATTATGTTTTTGAGAGTTGTATGCCACAATTAAGTGGTATCAGAGCTCTAGTTTCACTGAGTCTACAGAGACATAGGACTAAGGTTGTAGAGTCTGTTCTAAGTGTCTTCTAGTTTATCTGATAGTATCTTCTGCTCGCATAGGAGAAGAATAACTTGAAGATGTCTGGACCACATGAAGAACATGTTGTTGAGGGCAGCATGCTGCACCAGGAGGAGGTGCAGGAGACCATAATAGAGAGGAGCCCATACCTGAACAGCCCCAGTTTAACCAAGCTGACATGGGGAACCCATCCCTCCAAGCCATGTTTGGGCAGTTTATGGCTGCCATGACTCACATGACAAATAGGATGCAAATACCTGCAGCTAGGGCATCAGCTCACCATGAGGGCTATGGAGCCGGCAAGACTTTTGAGAGACTTCACCGGGTTGGAGCCATAGATTATGCTGGTACATCTGATCCAACAGATGCTGATTTGTGGTTGACAGAACTAGAAAAGGCTTTTAGGATCCTTGATATCCGTGAAGCTGAAAAGGTAAGACATGCTGTGTACCTCGTAAAAGGGAGTGCTGGTCATTGGTGGATGATAGAAGAAGATAAGAAACCAGGTGAAGAAGTTGGATGGGAGGTATTTCGATGAGAATTCGTCAGTAGATACTTCCGTAAGATGTATCTAGATGAGAATATTTCTCAATTTGAGAGGATCAAACAAGGACAGATGAATGTTAGCGACTATGAAGCTAAGTTCATGGAGCTATTTTGGTTTTGTCTGTAAATGGCAGTTAATGATGAGGAAAGAATTCCGCATTTTGAGAAGGGCTTGAACACTGAACTGACCACTCCTATGTCTGCTTTAGAGAATAGGGAGAGGTTTGCCACCTTTTTGGAATCAGTAAGGAGGATCGAGAGGTCTAAATTTGAGAAATGACAGACTAGTGGCAAGAAGGTGTACACCCAATCTCAAGGACAAAGGTCCAAAAGTTTTAAGAAGCCGAGATTTTCTACATCGGTAGCATCATCAAGATTCCATACCCAGACACTATGGATGTCAAGTAGGGATAGGGATCGTAGTAATATTCCAAATAGAGCCTCCAACATAGCATCAACATCGGTATCTGGACCTCACAGACCCTATTTTGCACCTAGGATCTGTTATCAATGTAGGCAACTGGGACATCTAGTAAAGGATTGTCTAGGCGGGAATCCAATGATGACTCAATCTCAGGGGCAGAGTCAGCAAGGATCACAAAAGAGGTAGTTTTCTAGTAACAATAGAGGACGTGGACAGACGTCCCAGACAGGTCAGATGAAATAAATTCATTCTAATATTTCATTTTCTAATTCTATGTGTTAAAGATATAAAAGTAGTTGTTTTTGAACTTCCTTTGATTAGTCCTATAAGGACACAAGGGAGATGAGAACTTATATCGTACTCAGTGTTCCTTAAAATGTTTTATAATCTCCCTTATCTGTGTGTTGAAAGATGAGATTTAGAAGTGATGCCTGAAGAAAAAAAAATCAAGAATGGAAAATTCTGTGTGTATAATGATATGAAAAATGAGGAATATGATAGTAAGTAAAGCGCATACTACCTAATATCAATACTTATATACCCTGGCCAGGTATATGATTATTGAAGATAACGCAAGTATGAAACTCTTAGATTGTTACCTTTTTTATTACTCTGATCAAGTAGTCATTCTAAAACAATCTAGAGAGTATAATGCAATTAAAAGGAAAAGCTATGTGAACATTCCCAACTAATAGGAAGAGCTATGTGAACATTCCTAATTAAAAAGGAAAAGCTATGTGAACATTCCCAACTAATAGGAAGAGCTATGTGAACATTCCTAATTAAAAAGGAAAAGCTATGTGAACATTCCCAACTAATAGGAAGAGATATATGAACATTCCCAACTAATAGGAAGAGCTATGTGAACATTCCTAATTAAAAAGGAAAAGCTATGTGAAAATTCCCAACTAATAGGAAGAGCTATGTGAACATTCCCAACTAATAGGAAGAGCTATGTGAACATTCCTAATTAAAAAGGAAAAGCTATGTGAACATTACCAACTAAAAGGAAAATCTATGTGAACATTCCCAACTAATAGGAAGAGCTATATCAACATTCCCAACTAAAAGGAAAAGTTATGTGAACATTCCCAACTAATAGGAAGAGCTATGTGAACATTCCCAACTAATAGGAAGAGCTAAGTGAACATTCCTAATTAAAAAGGAAAAGCTAAGTGAACATTCCCAATTACATAGAGTTGCTAAGTGAACTTTCCTAAATGAATAAAGGATTGCTGAGTGAATTATCTTTGTTAGATATATATGTTTTCCTTTTTGATAAATATTCTTGGGTGATGATAGAAGTATGCTCTTTTATGCTTCTTCCTTTCAATAATATGGACATCATTTGTTAAGGGTTTATGCTTTGCATAAATATAAACATTGATAAGGTTGAATTAATGAAAGGAACTTTGTGTTGATTATAGAATCCATGATATCTCCATAATATTAAGATATTATGTGGATACTTGAGGGTATGATAACTGAATAAATCTGTCCCTCCTTTTCCTGGGATTTCGGGGACGAAATCCTTGTTAGGGGTTTATAATTTGTAACATCCCTGGCCTGGGTTATGTGTTAACCCTAGATGTTTTGCCTAATAAGGTTGAGTAGATATTTAATCTTATCTTTGAAAAAGTAATTAGGGCTCATGAGAAACTTATGTTTCAATTTTGGTCATGTTTGAACAATGTTGAAGCAATGTTTGCTTATTTTGGACTAAAGTGCAAATTACCCAAGTTAAGGGGTTAAATTGCAAATGTTGCATGATAATATGTTCCTATGATGTTGATACATCATAATAATGAATATGATGCAGTGGTATGGTTTTCACAAGCTTAGGCACCAAGATTAAGCTTGTAAAGCAATCCTTGTGCATTAAAACCTAGTTTTGGGGTAATGTGCAATTTACCCAAAACCTAGGGTTCAATATTAAAATTACCACTTCAATAAGGACCTAATGTTTCTTGGAATCATGTATAGAAAAGAAAATGAGAGGGGCGCCTTATTTGAATTAAGTTGGACGAGAGAGAATCTTGATATTAAAATAATAAAGATTTAATCCTAATTGAAACCCTAATTCAATTTAGGGCAAAAATGAATGTATTAATTAAAGGGCCTTCAACCAAAATTAAAATGGTTGGATTCATCTATGTATGGATGAGCTTAAAGCCTTGCAAAGGCACGAGCATATCCTAAGGAGGTGAAATTCCACTCACCATTATTATAAGAAAAAGAATTTCCACTCAAATATGGATATTCTTATTATAAGGGTTAAGGTGCTTAATTTCTTTTCCCTTAATTCATGGATAATGGAAGGGAGTTCGGTGGGTATAGAAATGCCCTTGCATGCAAGAAACCAAGTGGGAAGTGGTGGAAAAAAATTTGGAATTAAAAGACTTTTATAATGTATTTTCTCTCTCATCAATTTTCTTATAAAAGTACCTTTTCCAAGCCAAAACAAAGGCTTTTTGGGATTCCTTTCTTTCCCCTTTCTTGGAAAACGACCAAAGTTCTGTGGAGGATCAGGAGGACGACCTCCAACATGTTGGTAAGGTTCTTGACCTCCTTTCACCTTGAATCCATGCTGAAAATCAAAAATCAATGCATGAATTCTTCATATCTCGATCCCCTCTTCAATTTTAACCAATTCTTTTCACTCAAAGCTTGAGGACGACCCTTGGAATAGTGAAAGGAGTTTCATCCACCATTGTTGCCATGATCTTGGAGCTTTGGAGCTCAATTGGATGTGGGTTTTATAACTTGAACCCTTAATTTTATTATTGCAATCAATTCCTTATAAATTGGTGATCATTTCTACATTTCTGAAATTAAGTTTGGTTGATTGCTGCAATATTCATGGAAATCACAGTAGATTTCGTGAATTTGGAGCTTGATGATGATGACATCATCATAAGAACACACCTCCCCAAATATCTAGGGCAAACAGTTTCAATGTTGAGTCCAAATGGTTTCACCAAACCGTTTGGTGACCAAACGGTTTGCAAACTGTTTGGTGGTTTGGATTCCAAACCGTTTGGAATGGTTGACCATTTGAGATGGTTGACCGTTTGAAGATATATGCTGTGGTACTTGGATCTTGATCCAATGGTTCCAATTGGTTGACCTTGATGGTTTCAAATGTGATTGATTCCTTAATTGCAAATCCTAATCGGCTAAGTGCTGATTTTGAAATTGTTTGAGATGATGGTTTGGGTTGATTGACCCAAACGGTTTCAAAACTGTTTGGGGATCACCCAAACGGTCTCAAGACCGTTTTGGGGTCACCCAAGACCGTTTGGAGGTCTAGGGTTAAGTAGGGCTAAGTGTTTGAAGATCCAAAGATATAATATCAACCATAATTGACTAAGTGCTGATTTTGCAATTGAATAACTTGATGGTTTGGGTTGATTGACCCAAACGGTTTCAAAAACGTTTGGGAATCACCCAAACCGTCTCAAGACCGTTTGAGAGTCACCCAAGACCATTTGGACGTCTAGGGTTGAGCATGTTTGGGTATTTGATGATCCAAAGATACCAAATTGAATTGCATCTAAGTGTTGATTTGATAATCAATCTAATCGTCCAAAACCCTAATTGGATGTCATGGTTTTTGACGATAGAATGGGAAAACGGTCTCAAGACCATTTGGAAATCACCCAAATGGTCTCAAGACCGTTTGATGGTCATCCAAGACCGTTTGAGGTCAGGTCATATCATATGATGATGATAGTTCATTGATTTCTATTGATTTGGTTCCACAATGTCAACCATTGATGGATCCTTGATTTCAAACCCTAAGTGATGGTTTCTTGATTATCAAACCTAGTTAAATTGGGTTCAAAACCCTAAATTGAAGATCTAATTGAATGGTGATTCAGTGGTCCAATTGATGAATGCTTTAGTGGTTCAATTTATATTTGGTCCATGGATTGAAACATTGAGTCGATTGAGTGTTGAAGTGCCTTTTTGGTCCATGCGGTTTTGAGAAGGTTTGGACCAAATGGTCTCAAGACTGTTTGGGTCCAAACGGTCTCAAGACCATTTAGGACCAAACAATCTCAAACCGTTTGGAGACCCAAAGTGCAAACGGTTTCAATACTACTTTGTCCAATTGGTTTCAAGTATAACTTGTTCAATTGGTTTTCAACCAATTGATGTATGAGAACCAAGACCATTGAGGGTCTAGGTAATTAAATTTGTGAAGATCAACATGGTTAATCCATTTGAATATCTCATGTAATTGTAGGTCCAATATGGTGAACCAATTTAGATACTTAATGCATTTGAAGATTTCAATGGTTAACCCAATTGATCACTTTGTGGGATTGAAAGTTTAATTGGTCAATCCTTTTGAATTCCTTATATAATTGATGGATTAATTGATTAGACCATTTGTACATCTAATATGATCAAAGGTCAATCAGCTATGTGATTATTAAAGATGTAGACCCATGATGATTGTGAAGGTTAATGCTAGCTATGTGTACTCAAGTGAAGAGTTGACCTAGATTAATCTTGGAGTACTTAACATCCTAAAGAGGATGAGAGAGAAAGTGAGAAAGATGAATGCTTATATAATTAAGCCCTAATTCTCTCTTTATGAGTAAACTATGTGATAAGGGTTGATCCATATTAATGAGATCATGAAACCCTAATTAGAGCAATGCTATGTGTGAAACCCTAATTAGAGCAATGCTATGTGTGAAACCCTAATTAGAACAATGCTATGTGTGAAACCCTAATTAGAGCAATGCTATGTGTGAAACCCTAATTAGAGCAATGCTATGTGTGAAACCCTAATTAGAGCAATGCTATATGTAAAACCCTAATCTAGGGCAATACTGAGTGTTATTATAAATCCAGGGTGATGATGTAACCCTAACTAAATGTAACAATAAAGGAAACTCTAATTTGGGTATGAGGAAAGAGAAACCCCACTTGGATGTGAATGGTAAACCCTAATCCCTAAAATGGGATAAAGATATATGAAACCCTAATATAGGGTAGATCCATTAATACTAATGTGAAGCCTTAACACTGGGTGATGTGTTCTGAAACCTTAATTTCACATAATACTAGGTGAAACCCTGATATAGAAGGATGTTATGTGTAACTCTAATGAAGAGTGATTCTAGGTGAAATATATATATGTTTGTGAGATGCTAGGTGAACCTTAAATTATAATTATGGAAATCCTATTCCTATTAATGGAATAGTATTTAATGCTTTGTCAAGTGAAATACCTAGAGGAGTTGATTATGGATATCCTTATATTAATAGTCCCTGACTCAAGGGTGAGTCCATATCTTTGGCAATGGTTGTGTTTTCTAAATAGATGAATCATGACCATTACATTGCATGATGAATGTGATGATCTATTGTATAAGTATTAGGATGAGAAATACCCTAATACAACCTAAGTGAATAAACTCAAGTCAGATGAAGGTGTTGAGGGAAGTGATACATCAAGGTATGGTAGATAACACATCCAACACCCCAATTCTGATATACCATGATGTATTATAAGTTCATTATAATTGGAATCGATGACACGTGAAATGTTTCATGTCAAATGTTACATTGAGATGTAATGCACCTTGATGATGGTAGGCTAACATACCTTGTGAAAAGGTTAATCCAAATCAATAGACTATGATACAATCATATTCTGATAAAGATGAGAGAGAAACTCATACTTTATGTTGATAATACATTCAATGATGAATGATGAGGATATATAAGTATGTTTGAATACTTATGATTATTCATATTGATTCCTTATTATGTGAACCCAGATACAGAGTAATGCTATGTGAAACTTAAATACAAGGTAATTCTATGTGAAATCCTATGACAAATTAATGCTATGTAAACCCAAATACAGGGTATTACTATGTGAAATTCTAATACAGGATAATTCTATGTGAAGCTCAAATACAGACTAATGGGTTATGAATGTAATAAGATAACCCTTGTATTGCATGATATTGATATGTAATTGTATCATGAATACTAATCATGTAGATATGTTGAGATGATGAGCATAGCCAGGTATGAGCTATGATGTTATGTATAGTAAAAATGTTCTATAGGCCTTATAAGCCTTCATATGCTTTGTTAGAGGTAACCTACAATTAATGAGTCATGTGTGTCACATGATGTGCTAATTATCTTAGATTGTTTATGAGCTTTGTAAACTATGTGCAATGCTTTGTGTAGCAAGAATTATAATATCCTTGGTCAGATGACCTGAAGGTATAAAGTCATCTAATTAGTGGTAACAATTATTCTATGATAAGATAAGAGTTCAAATACTATAAATCTGTAATTATGATGAGGAACCTATTAAAAGGTGAAAATGTACTTGATGAGTTGAGGGACTAAGATTCCAACACTTTGTGAAAAGAGTATGGCTACAAGCCATGACTCCCCAATGACACTGCCAGTCATCAGATATATGATCTAAGCCTAAAGAGAGTTAATGATGTGGGAATGATTCTATAGTGAATAAATATTATACATGTTCTTCATATTCCTTAAAGAATAAGTGACATGTTGATTCTATCAAGTTATAGCTGCAATGCTTCTAATAAGAATAATGTTCTAATCTGTTAGACAATAAAATATCTACTGTCAAATAAATATGTCTCCTCTATTCATATTTATCTTCTTAAGCTGCAATAATAATGTTTCTGGCGAAGAGTTATATATCTCGTTGGAGCAATTTATAATTATCTCACCCCCGTGGGAATCACATTTTTAGGTGGACGCAGACGAGGAGGTAGGAATCCTTCAGTAGGTGAAGGACAACAACAGCAGCAGCAGGGACAACAGTGAAGTCTTAGGTGGAGACACTGGCTGTTATGCCTTGTATAGATGTAGATAGAGTCCTATGTGTCATCTCTGTACGCTCAGGTCCTCGGAGTAGTAGTTAGTACTTTCGAGATTTTGGCTAAGTACCTCGAGATTTTATTCTGCCTGTGTTTAGCTTGACAGGACAATTAATTCTTGTAATTCTCAAAAGGAGATGATACGGAATATGTACCTGTGAACACGAATGTAATTATGTTACTTTAGTTCTATGTGAGAAAGTTTTCCTTTGATGGATCTTTTGATAAAAAGGTTTTAATTTTTAGTGATTTTTGGTAATCTGCTGCTTAGTGAACGCTTCTGCATTAGTTAGTTATGTTTTTGAGAGTTGTATGCCACAGTGTACAACCTTCAAAATATTATGTAAATGTACAAACAACTTCAACATGTAAAATTGATGGCAAATTCATATCCAAGGCACATAATGTGACTTGTGGGTGAAGTTTCATCAAATTTGGAGAATCTTATAACCATGAATGATGGGAGAAAGAGAAAATAGGATTTGATTTATTTCACGCATCAAAAGTTCTCAAAAGGCAAATCTAATTGAATATTCGGATTCCACATATAAAAAATAGGCTAGATGTCAATTTTCAAATAATTTGCATCATGTTTGCATCCTCAAATGAGGAGAGAGAAAAAGGAGCAATTAATGTATACACACTATATTCCAATTTAATTAAATTTTGATTTAACCTGTCACATATATTTTAATCAAAATTGTTTTTGTGTGTGTGATCCTGAAGCTTGTATCCATGATCAAATGATCCTCTGACATCATCTAGCTCTCGACTAGATAGGAAATATAAATAGTTGGCATACAATTTTTGGATTTAAATTTCTCGCGCTCTGATCCACCTGCATTTGAGATTTTTGTTCCATTGTGTTTTGAAAATAATCACACACCCATGCATACCTTACTTTAACCCTATGGTTGCTTATTTCGGAAATACCTAATATTGGGCTCCAAGGTACCTCAGTCACCTCGGGAAAACCCTAGATACACACATATATCAATAAATAGCATCCCAAAAACCTTTATCTCCTATTTATGAACTCTCCTCTTGAGCTTCTCATTGCTCACATGAGTGGATGACAGGAATCTTGGAATGAGTTCCACTTTACAGTGACTAGGGTTGGCTTCTCGTGCCACCTTGGTTCGATTGCTCACACCCACGAATTTGTGATATTGTTCTTCTCCTTTCTCTATTCTCACTTTCCAAAATTATTGTCCCATGTAGTTTTTCCCAAATCTAGGCCAAGCTGCTCGAGAACCCATGGCACGAGCAGCGGAGGAAGAATCCTCTTGGTAGTTTTACCGTTGTGTCCTTCCTCGTTTGTTCTTTCTCTATTTTCTCACTCGAGGTCACACCAAACGTTTCTCCATCCATTCCTTTGATTTGAGCGAGTCAAAGCCATGCCTTTGACCCGTGACTTAGTCAGGTCTGATTGGGCCAAGTTAGCCGGTCGGGCCCCACTCTTTTCCTAATTTTCTGATTGGTCCATATTGCAAAAATTATATCTTTTTATTCCTTTGTCCAAAAATTAAAAGTAAATATGTTTTGGTATCAGAAAAATGTAATATTTCTAATAAAAATACTTTGGAGGTTTGGTTTGAGTTTTGTTAAAAGGTTTTTTTAAAATGATTTTAGTATATAAAACTCACCGAAAATACACTTTAATCATCATAACTCCAAAATTGACAAAATTATATGTTTTCTTAATCAGGAGAACCTAATAAGATCAATGGTGATAACTTGAGTGTATAAATTGAGGTTTTGTTCAAAAAGTCCAAAAGTTAGGGTTTCTTTACATTAAAGCATATGAAAAACCCTAATACATGATTATACATTGAAAAATAGGAAAAGTGGACCTTGGACTCAAATAAAGTGGTGAAAATGAATAACTCAATTTATTAAGAGAGTTATGTTCATCCTTACACCTTATTTTGGAATATTTCCAACCCTAAACTAATTTCCCAAATGAGTCACTTATTAAACCTTAATCTCACTTTTGATAATTCTTTTGCTATATTTGCCTCAAAATCAGTTTGTTTGTTTATTTCTTCAATCTTGTACCCCACTGCCATGTATCTATTATTTGATGCTTATACTTGACATAGTTCTTTAGCATGTTGATTTTATTAGACTATTTAACTAGTGCAGTGGTACTTTTATACATCCACCCATAGATAAGGCATGTGTAAATTTGCCCAGGGTTGTTTTATTCTCCCCAATATGAAATATTTGATAGGTGATTGGAATGTGTTACTCTCCCTCACCTATTTGTTTGAGGTCGGGTAGGTGCCTCAACCCTACTTAGTTAAGGTAGTCAATATTAATCATGCATGCAAACCTTTTACTATTTTCTTGTTATGGCAAGCGTATATTTGATTATGCCTCATACTTTTGAGCACCATCATCTTATTATGAAATCTTAGCCTTTCTATCCATGCTTTTTTTTATCTGTTGTTCTTGTTCATTATCTTTTACACATACCTTTCTTCTCTCTTTTTTTGGGTGCTTTCCCAACCTCCCAAGGTTTGATCAAGGTGTTGAACAAGTCCAGGGAGATCAAGTTCATGAGTAGATACCAATTTTGTTGTTAAGGATGACTTGGTTGCTAATTGCTAGATCCCAATATTTCTTTTCAAGTTTCCCTTAAAGAAACTCATGTAGTGAAATGAGTTCAAAATTCAATGTAATAACTTCATTTCATTTCTGCTGGTATTGACATTTTACATGTATCTGAAACATGCTTATTTACTTGGGTTAGTATACATGCATTCCATAATGTCTATTATTATTGGAAAAACTAAATGTTTTGTATTTCCTTTAAATTTTAGTAAGTAGGTGATCTTGCCTCTTTACAACATGGTATCAGAGCCTGTTGGGCAACTACTAGGGCATAAGTTGAAATCAAGGGTGTCTAGAAACGATCAGGGTCTGGGGGATGGAAATATTTTCGTTTGTGCTACTTGCTTGGTTTACGAGGACTCCCAGATCAGTATGATACCTGTCTAGCTTGCGTTAATACTGACTATTTGAAATAGTATGCCCAAATGCAATAGTAGCCTTAGATTTCTTTATTGTCTACTCCTGGTTGTATTATGTTATACCCTTATCATTCAGGAAGGGAGATTTGTTTTGAAACATGAAAAACTCCTGTTCTGGAGCCTCCTCCAGTAACATCGACAACCAGTATACTCTGATGACCCCCTCAAACATCAGAACGGTCCCTACTGCCCCTGTAGGCACACCTCTTCTGACCTCTAAACAAGAGTTGACCATGTTGTGCCATCTTCTCTCGACCGCCCTTGTAGGGTAACTCTCCATTGTTGTAGATGCTACAGCTAAGCCAAAAGAGTTCACCCTTACAGACTTCATCAAGGTGCAACCACTGTACTTCAAGGGTGAGAGTGAGCTAAACATGGTGGATAAGGCTGATGACTAGGTGTTGGCCTTAGAGCATAACTTCAAGGGCATGGTGTGTCCTCCTCAGCAGAAGGTTAACTTTACAACATATGTGTTGGATTGGCAAGAACGTGTCTGGTGGATGGGTATGGATCGTACCCATGATACTTCAAGCATAATCTGGGAGAAGTTCCTCAAGCTGTTCCATGAAAAGTACATCTACCCTACCTATCAAAGGAGGAAGGAAGCAGAGTTCTATAGTCTATGACATGGAAGAATGAACATCTCTGAGAACGTGCAATGTTTTCTCCTCCTGGAGCGCTATGTTGTGGATGTTGGAGCTAAAAGAATATCAACTCTTTTCCTCAAGGGTTTAAGCTATAGTGTTAGGCATAACCTTGTTCCCCTACTACCTATGAAATTCCAATAGACGATGGAAAAGGCTTTTAGGATCGAGTCTTACCCCAGGTTCCAGTCTTTTGGGAACTACAACAATAACAAAAGGAAGAACACAAGTGGAAACCAAGGGTGTGACAAGTGCAACTATTGATCCCTTTCTCACCTGTCGGGAAGATGCCCTATTGCAAATGGTCAACCCCATAGAGATGATTGACCTACATCCATCTGCCACAAGTGCAACCAAGATGGACACATCCAACCAAACTGTCCCAAGCTCCAGAAAAGACAAGCCCCAACTCAGCAGCCTACTCAACATCCACAACAATGACAAAATTCACCTCCAAGAAACAACAACAATCAGAATTAGTAAGGCCATCAATTACTGGTGAAAAGGTGGAATGGTAGGGTGTTTTCTCTTAATGCTGAAGAAGCTCAAGATGATAATGAAGTCATTGAAGGTACTTTACATCTTAATATGCATCCCATTAAAACACTCTTCAATTTTGGTTCATCAAATACCTTCATATCAAATCAGTTTGCTACTACGTTAGAGATAGAAGCAAAATATATGGACCATGTGTTAGATGTTAAAACCCCTAGTGGTTGGATTTGTTCTTCTGATTTCAGAATCCCAATCTTAGACCTTTGTATCTCTAGAAGGATGTTTCTCTCGAATTTCATCTTGCTTGACATGACCACCTTTGATGTTATCCTGGGGATGGATTGGTTGAAGAGGTATAAGGCTATTTTTTTTTGTGAAGAATCAAAGGTTAGTATGTTACATCCTAATGAGGGAAAGATGTGTGTCAAGGGTAGGAAGTGATAGGATTGTCAGTTTATTATCTCTGCTATCAAAGTCGAAAATCTTGTTTCACATGGGTGTAGAGAATTTTTAGCTTCTATCATCCTCGATGCCAAACCTCCTACTCTCGATCATATATAAGTTGTGAAGGACTTCCCTAATGTCTTTCTGGAAGAGTTACCTAGATTTCCCCCAATTCACGAGGTGGAGTTTTCCATCGAGATCGCACCTAGAACTTTGCCTATTTTGAAACCGCCTTATCGCTTGGCACTGACTAAACTCACTGAGCTTAAGAGGAAACTTCAGGTTCTTCTTGACATGGGATTTGTGAGCCCTAGTGTTTCACCTTGGGGAGCCCCTGTCTTGTTCGTGAAGAATAAGGATGGTCGGTGTAACATACCCAGATTCTACCGTCTCGAGACTTAGAAGGCCCGAGAGGACAAATCCGAAAACGTTAGACAATTGTATCAAAAGTGCATTGCGGAAGCAATTTGCGCATACATGAACATTAAAAAATAATGCATACACCATGATCAATCTCAATATTCAACGTGTATATATTACAAAATAACTTATTACAACATGAGTGACAATTACATATTGAAAGGATATTTACATAAGTCTGAACATGTATGCTAGGATCTTAACACAATAGGTAAACCTGTACAACTGCTCACATCCCATTCTTTATCCCATGCTATCTCTGAACCTAAAACATACGTGAAACAACAAATCAACACACAAGGTGTTGAGTACATGGGTAGAAATATATATATATATATTTATGGTTTTCATAATTTGAAAAGACTTGCAGAAACAAAGGAAGAAAATCATAGACAACATTTCTTCATTAAGCGAAATATGCCAATTTTACTCAATTTTCTAGATGGATAGTATTACTAAGGTGGACTAGTACCAAAACATATATATTGAGCCCATCCCCGTATACTGAGTACTCTAGGGAAACTCCCCATACACCGTATGCTCTAGGGAGGTGTACTAGTCAACAATAGTATATTCCCACATAAGGGGGATAATGAACACCTTGAATAAATACAAAACATCTACTCATAATTTATGTGTTCAAGTGACAAAACAATGAGTACTACATAGCAATACTACATCCAATATTTGCAAATAGAAGAGAGCATACATGCATATCATGATTGCAAGCAAGAAAATCATAGTCATATAATTAAATAAAACCCACATACCTGAGTTTAGAGATTCCTATATATATTCTGGATCATCTACATCTCTGGTCATCACCTGATTAATAGCAATTAATCATCGTTAATAAATGTTCATCATATTCTAGGTATTTTAGGTCCAAATTAAGGTTTTTCCAAATCTAGGTTCCATCTAATCTCAGGATGGTATCTAATATTTTTCTACTGATCATGCAAGAATTTCATAGGTCTGGTCCACATTTCGTATTTTTCTGATGATTGCACCATTTTCTATATTAATATAAGATTAAAAGCATCTAAAAATGCATAAATTGGAAAAGACCTAGTATTTTGACATAATTCTCATATCAGAGTTCACAATTGGTTTCCAAGTGGTATTAGGGTTCAAGAGTATTTTTTCTCATATTATAAATCCATCATTTTCTATTTATATAAATTAAATGAACCATACAAAATATTTCACCCTAAATTGAATATCATCAGTAGTTGTGCTTCAAAATCCAGAACTAAGGGTGTAGTAATATAGGGGATCATTTTATGATTCTAGAGGTATTTTTGGGGGATTTATAGGCCAAGGGATCTATTTATAAGGCATTTTCTAAGTTTCTAAACATTTCAAAGATTTAAACTCATTTACCTTTTTTATGGAATTCACCAGCCGTCAGATCTCTTCGGTGGGCGTTGGATATGCACCATGTAGCCCCAAATAGCGTGACTCCTTCTGACCCAGGCGGGCCGGCTGGTTCAAAGGCCCGTTCGTTAGTTAGTTTCTATACTGGCTGACATCTTCCTCTCGCCCTCACGAGCGTTCCCAGACCCCGTCTTCATTATCCTCGACTATATGAGATATCTCTGATTCACATCTCCCGCCTTAGCACTGCCGACTAGGAATATACCAAGAAAGCATCCTTCTCATCATGTTAGTTCTGCCTCGAGGTAAGACCTTGACGAGAGCTCATTGCTCTCTTTCAATCTCACGGCGGCCTGTTCAGACCCTACCGCCGTGAAAGGGGATCGATCGCCAATGCGAATAGACACACAGCTCAACTTCCATGGTGTTGAAGCATTGCTAGCCATTTTTGTCCTTTGGTTGGGGGCCATGGCATAGTAGGTGGTCGAGCGCTTGCGACTGAGTTGAATCTGGAGTTGAGGTTATCATATCTGCAGAGGTTGGTGCACCTATGAGTAAGTGTGGGGTAGCACAAGATTAACCTGCGTCACCCTCATTCACCATGGCTCCAAGCGGGAGTCCTCATCAGGCCACAAACTCTTCTCCAGGCTCTCCTTGCTTCAAGATGTTGAAAGTGAGGCAAATATCTCCTCAAACCAGTGAAAGGAGCCACAAAAGAGGAAGTTGGGGGGGTCTGAAGCTGTGAAGAAGCATCATTTAAGATCACGGTGTCATGATCTTACACAATGAACCTCAGAACAAAGGTCATTTTCTCGACGGAGTTAGTCTTCCTCGATGGCAATGTTGGACCTGAGGAGAGGTGGACCCAGAGATGCATGCACGAAGAACATGGATTTTTGGCACATCACAGTCACTAAGTCATGCTGATTAGTGGAGATCCGAGCCCGTGGACTCACGCTCAAATTGGGATAAGCTCAGATCGGCAGATCGAGAAGGATGGTGATGTATGAGTTGAGATGATGTGGAGTCATTCGGTGTCATGCTCGTCGATGCAAAGACTCAACAATTTCCGTAGAATGTGCAGGAAACTTGCTATGACTGGGTAAATGAGGTCAGGGAACCCATGGCGCTGATCTCTTCTTCTCTTGGCTTATGGTTTTTCCCTTTACGAGCATGGCCGCATGACACACGGATGTCACTACTTGGATCATAGATTATCAAACATAGGTTTGTAATCAATAAAAACTATAGTTCTTCATGAAGCTTTAGACACCAATTTCTCTTAAATAACTTATCCTAGAACCATTCATGAAGCATTGCTCTCTTCCTTGTGATACGCAAAAGCCCAACACCTTTTCATTAAGCCTAATTCCTCAATTACCCTATACTTAAAAGTCTAAACCTTGTATACATATTGTTTATCATCAAATCCCAATGAAGCTAGTTTAAATTCCACTTAGTTGGATCATTATGCATCCAAGGATTCACAACTTGTTCTTTTGAATCCATGTACTTCATTTTGGCACTTATCTGCGTAAGATGTTAACATTGGTTCTAGCTAGGATTCATCATCCACATTCAGACAATTGGTCGTGAATTCTTATAATTGATCATTAAGTGGCATTGTAATGTTCATGTGGGATAGTAGTGTCCATGATTGGATAAATGTCACATCAACTTGGAATTCACCAACTAACATATATCACAAACTTCAAATACTATATTCAATATCAAACTCCAAAATTCAAGGTCATCACATTCACCCCACCATATATGGAATTTCGTCCTCAAAATTCAAATAGTCTCATAGTCAAGGGGACCATACAATGTCCAACTTCATATTTGTCATCAGTTCTAGGTGCTAAGGCTATCATAGTTCTAGATGTACCCTAAGTTATCATCTTAAGATATAAAGCATCGAGGGTGTACCCACCCCACCTAATATAGGTTGAAGCAATACATATTTTTAATTGAACCATCATGTAATGGCTTATTCATAACTTGACATTCTATCATTTTAAGATTTACATCCCTTATTACGCTAATAATTAGGGAGTTATTTACTTTTATAGAATTGAGAAATTATTACTAAGTGTTTCATCTTTCACACCGCTAAAGCGTGCAAAGTGATATCAAGATTCTATGTCATCTAATAATAGAACATTCACACTTAACATCATCATGTTGTTCATGATCAACAACATATTAAGATTTCATCATTAAGGGAAGATCTTACTTTTTATGCTTGATTATTAGGGTTTCACTCGACTATGAAGGTTGTTGTAATCTAGAAATGTATATTCATAAGATTTGAGGTTAAGAAATACATTTTGTGATCATGTATTCTATGATCCAAAGATATGTTTTTTTTCACTTCAAGCTCTGGATTTCAAACTTGTACATATCACATATATTGTAGAAGGAAGGATAATATACTAGGTCAAGCTTATATTTGTGACTCCTCATGCATAATCATCAATATAGTTCAAGTGAGGTCTCCAACATCATATATCAAGAAAGGGATAAGGAAGGAACAACATGTATCAGTATCTTATGCATTAGACATTTTACTCTCAGAACCATAGTTCATATATCACCTCACTTGAAGCTAATGATGAGATTTACAATCATACGCCACTTAATCTAGGACCTAACTCATTCTAATTATTGGATTTCTCAACAAGTATCAGTATCTTATGCATTAGACATTTTACTCTCAGAACCAGAATTCATATATCACCTCACTTGAAGCTAATGATGAGATTCACAATCATACGTCACTTAAGCTAGGACCTAACTCAATCCAATGATTGACTTTCTCATTATGAGTCTTCTACCCATCATTTTTTCCCAACTCTCGTATATAGGATTGAATCATGCAAGAGGACTCAACTAATCTACTTAGGAGTAACCCAGCTTAGGACACATCATTTCACCTATATATCATATTTTCATATACTATAGGGTAGGTCCTATGACCCTGTCCTTGTGGGTTTCACTCTCTCTAGAGTTCACCATGTATCTTTTCCTAACATTGAGGTCCTCCTTTGTAAAAGAGCTTGAGGCTCATGCATATTCAACTTTATCTTAAACTTAGATCATCTTAAGTAAGAAAAGGGATTGTATTTTCATCATCGAGACTTAACTTAGAATCTTCAAAATTGGATTTAGCTCATATATGACTTAGATACATATAAAACAACTTATATCATTAGAGGTAGAACTTAGATAAGATCATCCATGCTTATACTAACTTTCATTCTATCATCTACTCTATTTATCACATATCTTGATAAGGCTCTAGACATCTAATCTAGATCTACTCTCTCTTCTAGACTAATGTTACTCCCTTTCACTCAGGTTACATGCACACTAACTACTCTCCAGTATGAGGGACACATTTTTATATTTACATATATATAATAAAATATTATATAGTTTTTCTCCGAGAAAGAAGACGTCAGAGAAAATTTTCGAGGCTCGAGCCAATTGGAAAACAAAACCAAATCATCAAAATCAAGTGTCCCACACACAATAGACAGTCTAGTGTCATGTAACCTAGTGAAAGAGTGAGAAAAAAGTGTAGATGAGTGTAGCTACCCAATACATATGAGCTCTATATGGAAAGGGTTTCAAACACTTGTCTAAACCTAGTTCTCGAACATCTAGGTTCTAACCTAGAGTCTAAGTCAAACCTAATCCTTATTCAACAACTAAATATATTTATAGGGTTTTTAGTGAAAGGTTAAATTTAGTTTTATGTTTCTTGGTGAGCAATTGTCAGGTATAGCTATTGTTCATGCTCTGATACCACCTGTAACGTCCCTGGATTCTGCCGTCTCGAGACTTAGAAGGCCCGAGAGGACAAATTCGAAAATGTTAGATAATTGTATCAAAAGTGTGTTGCGGAATAAATTTGCGCATACATGAACATTAAAAAATAATGTATAAACCATGATCAATCTCAACATTCAACATGTATATATTACTAAATAACTTATTACAACATGAGTGACAATTACATATTGAAAGCATATTTACATAAGTCTGAACATGTATGCTAGGATCTTAACACAATAGGTGAACCTGTACAACTGCTCACATCCTGTTCTTTATCCCATGCTATCTCTGAACCTAAAACATACGTGAAACAACGAATCAACACACAAGGTGTCGAGTACATGGGTAGAAAGATATATATATTTATGATTTTCATAATTTGAAAAGACTTGCAGAAAGAAAGGAAGAAAATCATAGAAAACATTTCTTCATTAAGTGAAATATTCCAATTTTACTCAATTTTCTAGATGGATTGTATTACTAAGGTGGACTAGTACCAAAACATATATATTGGGCCCATCCCCATGTACTGAGTACTCTAGGGAAACTCCCCATACACCGTGTGCTCTAGGGAGGTGTACTAGTCAACATTAATCCATTCCCTCATAAGGGGGATAATGAACACCTTGAATAACTACAAAACATCTACTCATAATTTATGTGTTCAAGTGACAAAACAACGAGTACTACATAGCAATACTACATCCAATATTTGCAAATAGAAGACAGCATACATACATATCATGATTGCAAGCAAGAAAACCATAGTCATATAATTAAATAAAACCCACATACCTGAGTTCAGAGATTCCTATATATATTATGGATCATCTACATCTCTGGTCATCACCTGATTAATAACAATTAATCACCATTAATAAATGTTCATCATATTCTAGGTATTTTAGGTCCAAATTAAGGTTTTGCCAAATCTAGGTTCCATCTAATCTTAGGATGGTATCTGATATTTTTCTAATGATCATGCGATCATTTTAGAGGTCTGGTTCACATTTTGTATTTTTCTGATGATTGCGCCATTTTCTATATTAATATAAGATTAAAAGCATCTAAAAAAAGCATAAACTGGAAAAGAGATAGCTTTTTGACATAATTCACAGATCAGAGTTCACAATTGGTTTCCATGTGGTATTAGGGTTCAAGAATATATTTTCTCATATTATAAATCCATCAGTTTTGAATTATACAAATTAAATGAACCCTAAAAAACATTTCACCCTAAATTGAATATCATAAGTAGTTGTGCTTCAAAATCTAGAACTAAGGGTTTAGTAATATAGGGGATCATTTTCTGAGTCTATAGGTATTTTTGGGGGATTTATAGGATAAGGGATCTATTTATAAGGCATTTTATAAGTTTCTAAACATTTCAAAGATTTAAACTCATTTACCTTTTTTGTGGAATTCACCACCCGTCATATCTCTTCGGTGGGCGTTGGATATGTGCCACGTATCCCCGAATAGCATGACTCCTTTTGACCCAGGTGGGCCGGCTGGTTCAAAGGCCCGTTCATTAGTTAGTTGCTAGACTGGGTGACCCCTTCCTCTCACTCTCACGAGCGTTCCCGGACGTTGTCTTCGTTATCCTCAGCTATATGAGATTTCTCTGATTCACATCTCCCGCCTTAGTACCGCCGACTAGGACTATACCAAGAAAGCATCCTTCTCATCATGTTAGTTCCACTTCAAGGTAAGACCTCGATGAGAGCTCATTGCTCTGTTTCAGTCTGACGGTGGCCTCTTCAGACCCTGCCTCTGTGGAAGGGGATCGATCTCCAGTGCGAATAGACACACGAATCAGCTTCCATGGCATTGAAGCATTGTTGGCCATTTTCATCCTTTGGTTGGGGGCCATGGCGGAGCAGGTGGTCGAGTGCTTGCGACTAAGTTTAATCTGGAGTTGAGATTATCACATCTATAGAGGTCAGTACACGTATGAGTAAGTGTGGGGTAGCACAAGATTAACCTACGTCACCCTCTTTCACCATGGCTCCAAGCGGGAGTCCTCATCAGGCCACAGACTCTTCTCCAGGCTCTCCTTGCTTCACGATGTTGAAAGTGAGTCAACAATCTCCTCAAACTAGTGAAAGGAGCCACAAAAGAGGAAGTTGGGGGGGTCTGAAGGTGTGAAGAAGCATCATTTAAGATCACACTATCATGATCTTACACAATGAACCTCAGAACGGAGGTCATTTTCTCGATAGAGTCAGTCTTCCTCGATGGCGATGATGGACCTGAGGAGAGGTGGACCCATAGATGCACACACAAAGAACATGGATTTTTGGCACATCAAAGTCACTAAGTCATGTCGATTAGTGGAGATCTGAACCCACAGACTCCCACTCAAACTGGGAGAAGCCCAGATTGGCAGATCGAGAAGGATGGCGATGTATGAGTTGAGATGATGTGGAGTCGTTAGGTGTCATGCTTGTCGATGCAAAGACTGAACAATTTTCGTAGAATGCACAGGAAACTCGCTATGACTGGGTAAATGAGGTTAGGGAACCCATGGCACTAATCTCTTCTTCTCTTGTCTTATGGTTTTGCCCTTTACGAGCATGGTTGTATGACATGCGGATGTCACTACTTGGATCATAGATTATCAAACATAGGTTTTTAATCAATAAAAACTATAGTTCTTCATGAAGATTCACACACCAATTTGTCTTAAATAACTTATCCTAGAATCATGCATGAAGCATTGCTATCTTCCTTGTGATACACAAAAGCCCAACACCTTTTCATTAAGCCTAATTCCTCAATTACCCTATATTTAAAAGTCTAAACCTTGTATACATATTGTTTATCATCAAATCCCAATGAAGCCAATTTAAATTCCACTTAGTTGGATCATTATGCATCCAAGGATTCACAACTTGTTCTTTTGAATCCATGTACTTCATTTTGGCACTTATCTACATAAGATGTTAACATTGGTTCTAGCTAGAATTCATCATCCACATATAGACAATTGGTCATGAATTATTATAATTGATCATTAAGTGGCATTGTAATGTTCATGTGGGACAATAGTGTCCATGATTGGATAAATGTCACATCAACTTGGATTTGACCAACTAACATATATCACAAACTTCAAATACTATATTCGATATACAACTCCAAAATTCATGGTCATCACAGTCAGTTGCATATGTGAATGGATTATTGTATTCCTAATCAAGAGAAGAAAAAGAAATTGTATCCTTTGCCTCACATCGATGACCTATTTGACTAGATGAAGTTAGCCATTATGTTCTCCAAGATGGATTTGATAAGTGGCTACTACCAGATGTGTGTGAAAGATGAAGATGTCCTGAAGACAACTTTTAGAACATGTTATGGGCATTATGAGTTTATGGTCATGCCTTTCGGATTGACTAATGCCCCTGCTACTTTCAAGTACTTGATGAATTGAGTGTTTCATCCTTACCTCAATCAGTTCGTTGTGGTGTTCATCGATGATGTTTTGGTCAATTCTAAGTTTGATGAACAACATCATGAGCATCTGCGAATCATGGTAAACACTCAGAGAGAAAATCAATTGTTTGCTAAATTCTCAAAGTGCGAGTTTTAGATAAAAGAAGTGATTTTTCTGAGTCATGTGATTTCTGCCAGACATATTACTATTCATCCTTCAAAGGTAGAAGATGTGACCAAGTGGAAAGCTCCGAAGACTCTGTATGAGAAACGTAGTTTCCTTAGTTTAGCAGGTCATTATTGAAGTTTTATCAAGAGTTTTTTCGAGTTAGCTCTCCCTCTAAAAAAGTTGACACGAAAGAAGTCAAGTTTGTAAGAACTCCAACATGTGAGGATAGTTTTCAGAAGTTGAAAGGTTGTTTGACATCTTCTCCTATTCATGCATTACATCTTCAAGGAAAACCATACATCACTTTCACCGGTGCTTCTAAGCAAGAATTAGGGTGTGTCTTGATGCAATAAGATCGAGTGATCACCTATGCATTGTGCTAGTTGAAACCTAATTAAGAGAATTGGGCTACACATAATTTAGAGCTAGCCACTATCGTGCATGCTTGAAAAATATGGTGACACTATTTGTATGGAGTGAAGTTTGAAGTCTTCTTAGATCATAAAAGCTTGATATATCTTTTAATGTAGAAGGATCTGAATATGAGGCAGTGAAGATGGATGGACTATCTCAAGGACTTTGATTTTACCATACCGTATCATCCCGGTAAAGAGAATGTAGTTGTTGATGCTTTAAGTCAGATGAAAGAGACAATATGTGCTGCTATGAATTTGTAGTATGTTTCATGTTGGCAACCACATCCTAATGATAAAGATGATTCTAAGAAGTTGTGTGTTCACATGGCTAGTTTGTCCATTACACCATCTTGGGTCTTAGAAGTTGTTGATGCACAACTAGGAAGTTCTGAGCTTGATGAGATGAAGGCCTTAGCTGAGAAGCCACAATCTTTCTTTTTACTTGAAGTGGATGGTGTTGTTCATTTCCGAGAGAGGTTGTGGATACCTAAAGTTGAGAACCTACACCTGAAGGTTTTGAGAGAAGCCCATTGGTCTAGGTACACTATACACCCTGGTACTACTAAGATGTACAAGGACCTACAATGAAGCTTTTGGTGGAATAACATGAAGAAGGATATCAATTTGTTTGTTGCAAAGTGTTTGACTTGTTAGCAAGTCAAGATTGAGCATCGATGACCTGGTGGTCTTCTACACCAACTTGAAATTTTGCAATGGGAATGAGAGAAGATTACTATGGACTTTGTCACTAGTTTCCCGAAGACTAGGAAATGTTTTGATGTTGTGTGGGTAGTGATTGATCAACTTACACAGTCTGCCCACATTTTGTCTTTCATGTCCACTCACAATGTTGATGAGATGGCTCAGTTGCATGTGGATTGGATTGTTGATCTGCATGGAGTTATTAAAGTGATAGTATCAGATTGTGGCCTGAAGTTTACCTCTCATTTTTGGAGTCAGATTTAGGAAGAAATGCGGACTGACTTACATTTCAGTACAACTTATCATCCACAAATCAATGGTCAATCTGAAAGAACGGAGCAAAATTTAGAAGAATTGCGTCGTTCGTGTGTTATGGATTGGGGACATGCATGGGATAAGTATCTTCCATTATCTGAGTTTGCTTACAATAATAGCTGTGAAGCTAGTAATGGTATGCCACCTTATGAAGCTTTATATGGAAGACCTTGTCATTCCTCATTATGTTGTGAGGATGTGAGAGAATGTGCATTGGTAAAGACTGATGATATGCAGATGATGATAGAGAAGGTTTCATTAATCAAGAAATGTATGAAACTTGTACAATATTGACAAAATATGTATGCAGACAAGAAGAGGTCTGATGTGAGTTTCCTAGTAGGTGATTATGCCTTCTTGAAGATCAAGCCTATATGTTCTGTTGCAAGATCAAAATTTAAAGGTAATCTTAGTTCTGACTATGTTGTACCATTTTAGATCTTGGATAAGGTTGGAGAATGTGCATACTATTTATCTCTACCTCCTTCCTATGACAAGATACATAATGTGTTTCATGTCTCTGTGCTAAGAAAGTATTTGAAGGACCCTTCTCATGTACTCACAATCGAACCTTTTGAGATTCAAGAAAATCTAACTAATGAGGAGTTACCTATGAAGATTCTTGCCTCCCGAGTTAAGCAGTTGAAGAATAAGGATATTGAGTTGGTGAAAGTCTTATGGTGGTATCATAGTTTGCAATAAACCACTTGGGAGCTTTGAGATGAGATGTTGCATACTCACCCTTCTCTTTTTCTATGAGATTTTAGGGACAAAATCCTTTTTAATAGGTGGAGTGCTGTAAATAACTGAAATGCATGTACAATCTTAGTTTAGCCTTTTTGTTAAGCTTTTCCTTTCACTTCTATCCTTGATGTTGAATTAGTGTAAATTATTAAGGTTTGGTGTACAATTATTCCCTATATTTGACATTATAAGGATTTATGCAGAAATACCTCAGTAAAAGTTAAAAAAAGGGTTTATGATGCAAAATATCCACTTAGGAGGGATAAGGATAAAATAAAATTGATCTAGAAGTTTCTATGGCCTTTTTGTATGAGAAAAAGAAAAGAAAATCTTAAAACTAGGAAAATGTGATATTAAATGAATTAATTTTTCAATTAAGTGAAAATAATAGTATATTTACTAAAATACATAACAAGGTAACTCAAAAGATACTTCTATGTCCAAATTCATTTTCTTTGAGTGTAAGTTTGCTTGACTGGTAAGTTTCACAATTTATCGAAAATTAGTAATTATGATTGTATTAATTGAATGCAAAAATAGAAGATGTCTCAAAAATATAAAATAAAATCATATGATTCCAAAAGTAACAATTAATACCAAATTCATGATCTACACATTAAAATATGTCATTGGGTGAATTTTCACTCCATTTGGAGGATATTTGATTATAAGGTGATATTAGGAGAAAGAAAGTGTGTAGTACCGAAAAAATATTAAATAAATGTATTAACAACTTCAACATGTAAAATTGATAGCAAATGTGTATCCAAGGCACTTAATGAGACTTGTGGGTGAAGTTTCATAGAATTTGGAGAATCTTATAACCATTAATGATGGAAAAAAGAGAAATTATGATATGATTTATTTCACCCATCAAAGTTCTCAAAAGGAAAATATAATTACATATTCAGATTCCCCATATAAAAAATAGGCTATATGTCAATTTTCAACTAATTTGGAGCATGTTTGCACCCTCAAACGAGGAGAGATAAAAGGAGAAATTAATGTATACACACTATATTCCAATTTGAATAGGATTTGATTTAACCTGCCATGTGAATTTTAATCAAAATTATTTTTTCACACATGATCCCGGCCATTAGATCTACGATACAACGACGTTCCTTCGTCATCTAGCTCACGACTAGACAGGAAACAAGAACAGTTGGCACACAATTTTTAGATTTAAATTTCTCACTCTCTGATCGACCTCCGTCTGAGATTTTTGTTCCATTGTGTTCTAAAAATGTTCATGCACCCATTCATACCTTACTTTAACCCTATGGTTTTTCATTATGGAACACCTAATCTTGGGCTCCAAGATACCTCAGTCACCTTGGGAAAACCCTAGATACATGCCTATATCCATAAATAGCACCCCCAAAATGTTTGTCACCTCTTACTCAACTCTCCTCTCCTCTTGATTTTCTCGTTGCTCATGTGTGTGGATGAAAGGAAGCTTGGAACAAGTTTGAGTTTACGGTGGCTAGGGTTGGCTTCTCATGCCACCTTGGTTCGATTGCTCACGCCAGTGAATTCATGGTACTCTTCTTCTCTTTTTTCTATTCTTAATCGCTCGAATTATCATCCTGTGTAGTTTTGCCCAAATCTAGGTCGAGTTGCTTGAGAACCCATGGTGCGAGTGGAGGAGGAAGAATCCTCATGGTAGTTTTACTATTTTGTCCTTCCTCATTTGTTATTTCTCTATTTTCTCGCTTAAGGTCACAACAGTCTTTTCGCCATCAGTTCCTTTGATTTGAGCAAGTCAAAGTTGTGCCTTTGACTTGTGACTTGGCCGAATCTGACTGGGTAAAGTTAGCGAGTTGGGCCCCACTCTTCTCCTTTACTTGCGGATTTCATCACTTAAATGTATTTTCCTATTTTTTTTATTGGTCCATATTGGGAAAATGATATATTTTTTTTCCTTTCTTTAAAAAGTAAAATTAAATTTGTTTTTGAATTAGAAATCAGTAATCTTTCTAATAAAAATACCTTCAAGGTTTGGTTTTGAGTTTTTCCGAAAGGTGTTTTCTAAACGTTTTTAATACATGAAAATCACCAAAAATACACTTTAATCGTCATAACTCCAAAATTGACAAATTTATATGTTTTCTTACTCAGGAGAACCTAATAAGATCAATGGTGATAATTTCAGAGTCTGGATAGTGGTTTCCTTCAAAAAGTCCAAAAGTTAGGGTTTCTATACATTAATGTATATAAAAAACCCTAATACATTATTATCCAATGAAAAATAGGAAAAGTGGACCTTGGACTCAATTAAAATGGTGAAAGTGAGTAACATAATTCATTAAGAGAAGTATGTGCATCCTTAAACCTTTGTTGGGAATATTTGCAACCCTAACCTAATTTCCCTAATGAGGCACTTATTAAATATAATCTCTATTTTGATAATTCTTTTGCTATATTTGCCTCCAAATCAGTTTTTCTATTTATTTCTTGGGTTTTATATTCCACTGCAATGTCTCTATTACTTGATGCATATAATTGGCATAGTTCTTTAGCATGGTTATTTTATTAGACTATTTAACTAGTGTTGTGGTACTTTTTTACAACCATCCACATATAGGGCATATGTAAATTCGCCCAAGGGAATTTAGTACTCACCCCAATATGAAATATTTGATATGTGACTAAAATGTGTTACTCTCCCTCACCTATTTGGTTGAGTTCTGAGAGGTAACTCAACCCTACTTAGTTAAGGTAATCAATATTAATCATGCATGCAAAGATTTTACTATTTTCTTGTTATGGAAAACATCTATTTTGATATGTCTCATACTTTTGACCATATTCATCTTACGATGAAATATTAGCCTTTCTTTTCATGTTATTTCTTATCTTTTGCCCTTATTCATTATCTTTAACAGATACCTTGCGTCTCTCTTTTGTTGGGTTCTTTCCCAACCACCCAGGGTTTGATCAAGGTGTTGAGTAAGGCTAGGGAGATCAAGTTGAGGAGTAGATACCAGTTTTGCTATCAAGAATGACTAGGTTGCTAATTACTAGATCCCAATAGTTTCTTTTTAGTTTTTCCTTTCTGGAAACTCATGTAGTGAAATGAGTTCAAAAGGCAATGTAATAACTTTGTTTCCTTTCCGCTACTATTGACATTTTACATGTATAAGAAGCATGCTTATTTACTTGGCTTATTATACATGTATTCCACAATGCCTATTATTCTTGGAAAAAGTGTATGTTTTGTATTTCCTTTAAATTTTAGTAAGGAGGTGATATCGCCTCTTTACATCTATAGCCATATAATTATTAAAGCACATACTTGATTTAGAGATTCAAACATTACTCATCCTTGACCATTTAGATCTCAAAAAAACACCTAGTTAAACACAAGATTGTATACATGCATTAGATTCTCATCATTAATCCTAATTAGATTCATTTTAGGGTTTTGTACAAGTTAGGTTCCAAGTTGCTTATTAGTGCATTTTATGACCTCTTATTGATTTTGGGTCCATCATAACGGTGTGTTTAAACTTTCATGTCATTTTGAGGTTCCATATGGACATTGAATTTGAGTCGTTTATGTACATAACTAGGTCATATGGCTCATAATAGGGAAACCAAGGTCAAGTATCATCAAGGTATGAGATACAAGCACAAAATATAGTTTAGATCAGCAAGATAGTGACATTAGAAGTACATTAAAGGATATGTGGATAACCCCCAAGGTTCAAGGCATCAAGGTCTAACTCAGTATCTTTACATCAACATACATGCAAGATCCAACAACAAAACTTGTATCATTAGAGTCCAAAATATATATTATATAGGACATCCACATCAAGACAATCATAAGAGAGGATACTTCCTAATTTGGGAGGGGAAGACATGATATCAAGAGCCATATTATATTTGGGGCACAAAATTAGACATACAAGCCAATGGTGTCACACTAGTCATCACTAATGGACTTAGGATCACATACACTATCATATCAAATTATAGTGTGAATCTTGAGCATTAGGGCCTCTAAACATCATGGATTTACTGATTTCAAGAATACAAAGGCACTTGGTGTACAACATACATCAAACACATCATTTAATTAGGGTATAAACATGCATACCCATTAAGGGTCACATTCATGCATTAGGGACATATAAATAAACATAGAAAATAGGTGACTAGGGACAGATATCTCAATAATAGAGGTCTTTGTAACTTATCGATATCAAGGTTGGTTCAACATTAGATATCATCAAGGAGCATGATTAGAGAATTAGGGCAAGGTACCACATTAAGGTCTCAACACTAAACACATATTTAAATAAAGATGAAAAAAGTTCAAGAAGGGTGATTAGGCTTCCCGTAATACTGAAGATTCATATAAGTTACTAATTGAGCTTACTAAGGTAGATGGAGTACCAAATATCCAATCTTTAAATCATAATCATTCTTTAAATAAGGGCAAGATAGTCAAATATTACTTCTTTAGCAAAAATGAGAGTTATAAGAAGAATCAGGGTCTCAAAATATGACCATGTTGTATATCTTTTCGAGATAATCAATTGGGTATATAATTTCATATGTTTTGGCCTTAGGATGTGGAAGTTATATGTTTTACAAGAAGGTGAAATAAACTATAGGGAAAAGATAGCGTTACATGATTATCATACAACGATCTTTGGCTGTTAATCTCTAATCATGTGGCCTGCCACATGCGCATGCTAGGCACTATGAGATACCCCCAGGTTTCCACGTGGTGCGCCTCCATTGGTAGCTACATGGTCCTCCTTGACTGAAGCCATATGAGGGAGATATGGTAGGTTAACCGCGTGGGATATGATGTTTTCATTTGAGGTGTTGTAGATCTACCATTCTGTGATGCTCCTCGCAGCCAATACCCATGAAGGTGGTACATGCACCCCATGTCAGTTGCTTGACCAACAACTCAATGACGCCATGACCCATGAGGGAAACAAGGCATGGGGGGTCACTAGGGTAGTTCGTCTGTGATCCTCTGGAACCCACCAAGTCACCCATAGGATCTATCACTATTGGAGTTGCTTGCAGGCATGACCACCAACCTAGAAGTGTGGTGGCACCACCCGACCATGGGAGGAGTGGATGCCACGATCGGGCACTCCCAGGGTGTGAAAGGAGGCCAAAAACATTGTCAAAATAACCGAGAGAAAGAAACAAGAGGTACTAAACATTGGTTTAAAAAAATTAGTGAGGAAGGGAAAGATTAGGTGGAGCTCGAGGGTGGTTGGTCATTAGAGCACCATAGGCATTGACCTTGTATGGATGTAGAAGAAAACATTGTAGCTTTTGGATTGCGAGGTTGATCTGTGGGCTCAAAATAGATGTCAATCCTTGCATGGTCCAAAACAAGAGTGTATGGAAGCACAAACTAGGTGGGCCATACGCCCAATCTTCAGGCCCGATAAGGGTAAAAATGAATTAAAATCATTTAAAATCCAAGTAATTGAGTTAAATTTCAAAAGGCCATAACTTGTGCTAGGAACCTTCGACTGAGGCGGTTTTTGTGTCGTTGGGTTCATAATTGAATCCTCTACATATTGATATACCTTTCAAAGAATGAACATTATATATAAAAGGTTAAATTTACCTTACAAGATTGTGATATGATATACCATGATACTTGGTTCAATTTCCCAAATTCGAGCTACATCATATGAAATTAGTCATCAAGGTGATCAAATTGGGTGATGAACACACTCATGTATTGAGATTGAAATTATATTGAGTGAGATGGTTCTCTTCAAGAGAAACAAAGTGTATAATAGATGGAGTAAAAATCTAGGTTGTCACATCCTTCCCTCCTTAAAAGAAGTTTCTTCCTCAAAATTCATACAAGATCATAGTTAAGAGTCAAAGTCAAAATCCATAAAATATATGTATGCAACCATGGTTGTGAAGGGATTACCCACAATGGGATGAACACTTAGGTTATAATCATAAAGGGTGTACTCATCTCGATTATATACATATTACTTACTATTCCA